>PVKE010011029.1:0-41182 GCA_004027555.1 Craseonycteris thonglongyai
TCTCAATCTCTTCCCCTTTTCTCCTATGCCCTGAACCTTCTGTCTGGCATTCAAAATGTTCTCTGTATCTATATTTTCATTTCATTTGTTTGTTTATTTTGTTCTTTAGGTTTTGCATTGCACCTTTCTTTCTCTGTCTGACATATGAGTGAGTACTCCACTTAACACAAAACCCTCTAGGTCCATCCATACCACCCCACAGGGCAAGAATCAATTTCCATCCATGGCTGAGCCATATTTTATTGCATCTATGCACCACCTACTCTTATCCATTTATCCATCAACTGGTACCAAAGTTACCTTCACATCTTGGCCATTATAAACAATGCTGCAAAGAACATATGGATGCGCACATTCCCTTGAAGTAACAACCACATGTTTTTTTTTGTTTGTTTGTTTTGTTTTTAGGTAAATACCCAGAAGTGGGATTACTGGGTACTTCTTTGTCTCTTGTTATAGCCTTTGTTTTAAAATCTACTTTGCCTGGTATAAGTATCACTACTCCAGCTGTTTGTTTGTTTGTTTGTGTCCATTTTCACGAAATAACTTTTTCATTCCTTTACTTTCACTCCATGTGTGTGCCTGAAATGAGTCTCTTGGAGATAACATATATGAGTCTTGTTTCCTTATTAACATTATTTTAGTCACCCTGCCACCCTATCTTTTGATTGGAACATTTAATTCATTTACATTTAAAGTAATTGTTGATAGATATGTAGTCATTACCATTTTATTGTGTGTGTGTGTGTATATATATATATATATGTGTGTGTATATACACACACACACATATATGTGTGTATATATATATACACACATATATATACACACACACATATATGACGTTCTCAGAGAGAATGTCAACAAAGAGATAAGGAAGATAAAAATGGAGATTAAAAAATATTAAAAAGAACCAATGAGAAGGAATATAATAAGTGAAATGAAAAACACATTAGAGGGAATATACAGGAAGTTAATTGAAACAGAGAATCAAATCAACAGTTTAAAAGAACGTCGTGTGTGTGTGTGTGTGTGTGTGTGTGTGTGTGTGTGTGTGTGTGTATTTGTCTTAAAGAAGTTCCCTGAAGATTCCTTATAGTTCAGGTTTGGTGGCAATTAGCTCCTTTAGCTTTTCCCTGTCTGGGAAGCTCTTTATCTGTCTTTTTATTCCAAATAATAACAGCTGAGTAGAGTAATCCTGGTGGTAAGTTTTTGCTTTTTATCACTTTCAATATTTTCTGTCAACCACTTCTAGCCTGCCAAGTTTCTATTGAGAAATCACCTGATAGGCTTATGGAAGCTCCCTTGTAAGTAACTAACTGCTTTTCTCTGGATGCTTTTAAGATTTCTTTCTTTGTTTTTAACCTTTGACATTTAAATTATGATGTGTCATGGTGTGGGCCACTTTGGGCTCATCTAGTTTAGGATTCAGTGCACTTCCTAGGCTTGTAAATTTTTCATCACTGGGTTAGTAAACAGACTGACAATATAATTTAGAATAAATGTAGGGAAGTTATCTGTTATTATTTCTTCAAATGAGTTTTCAATTCCTTGCTCTGTCTCTTCTTGTTCTGGTACCTCTATGATGCTATTGTTGGTGTGCTTGATATTGCACTGAGACCTCTTATACTATCCTCATTTGGGGAGATTTTTTTTTCTTTTTTTTTTTTTTTCTTTTCTATTTGGATGTTTTCTGCTACCTTATCTTTTAAGCTGTTGATTTGATTCTTTGCTTCAATTAATTTACTGCATATTCCCTCTAATGTATTCTTTATTTCAGTTATTATATTCTTTATTTCTCATTGGTTCTTTTTAATATTTTTTATCTCCATTTCTATATTCCTTATCTCTTTGTTGACGTTCTCCCTGAGATTGTTAAGCATGTTATAGCCAGTGTTTGGAACTCTGCATCTGATAGATTGCATTTACTTTAGTTCAGTGTTTTTTTTCTTTTCTTCTCTTTCCTTTCTCTTTTTCTTTTTCTTATTCTTTCTCTTTCTTTCTTTCTTTGTTTATTTTTTTTCTGGTGTTGGTTTCTGTTCTTTTATTTGAGACATGTTTTCTTTTTGTCTCTCCATTTTGGCTGCATTCCTTTGTTTGTTTTCATGTATTAGAGAGAGTTGCTATATCTCCTGCTCTTAGTAGAGTAGCCTTTTGTATTAGGTGTACTATGGGGCTTAGTGGTACTATTTTTGGTCACCTGAGAAAGGTTCTCCAGGTGTATTTTTTGTGTGGGTTGTATGTGCCCTCCTGTTGTAGTCGAACCTTGGTTGTTCTTAGCATATCAATGGGAAAGATTGGTCCTTGGGCTGACTGGTTGTGAGGATTGGCCATGACTACAGTGGAACTGCTATTTTGCTATAGTTAACCCTATGGAGCAAGATTCACTTTATCAGGGCTCTGGTGTGTGCCAAGTCCGTTCTTTGAGTTTGTTGTCCCCAGAGGCAGTCCAGTGATCCTCCAAGTGGCCCAAAGCTGGCCACTAGGTGTGCCAGTTCCAGGGCTCCTGGGAGAGGACCCACTACAGGCCAAGTTTATCTGCAGCCTGCGCTCTGCCCAGGACCATCTGACATAAGCCACAAAGCAATCTGCAGATGGCCATCACCTGCACTGGGATCAAAGTTGCCTCTCGAGGCCAAGCTCTTAACTGAGGCTGCCTCTAGTTTTAGGTTTAGAGCTGCTCAGCAAGAGTATGGGACACACCAAACACAGACACTGCTTTTTTGGGTTTTGTGAACCTTTGAAATATTTTAGGGAAGTTCGCAGCATGATCTAAGGCTGGTCATTTGTACAGAAAAGCCACTAATGTGAATTTGATTTGCTTGAAAGTTTGGTGGGGTGGACTGTCAGGGAAACAGGGTGAATGAATGGTGTTAGCAAGGTTGACAGAGACTTAGGTATGGTAACTGCCTGCCTTTGCACACCAGGAGAAAGAGGGATCAACAGAGAAATAATGGCTACTGCCAGCTCTCCATCTGGGAGAAAGCTGAACTTCCAGCCTTTATTCTAAAGCTAGACAATTCATATCCTACTGATATGTCCCTGGCAATTTTCACACTGCTGCTCTAGTGCTGTAGCTCAGAGCCAATGAGTCAGTCAGCCAGTGAGTCTGTGTATGGGCCCTTGAAGATGAGTGCCTGGGACTCCCAACAGCCCTTGTTTCACTCAGCCATAATCTTCATTGGTTTTCGTAGCCAGAAGTTATGGGGACTTCTTTCCCAGCACTCAAACCCTGGGCTGGGGAGCTTGTGGTGGGGCTGGGATCTCTCACTCTTTCAGGAGGTATCTCCACAGCTGATATATCTCTCTTCATCATTAATGGTCACACCCAAGTGGACCAAACTGTTCCACATCTTGGCCCATCTTACTAGTCTCGAGGTGGCTTCTTCTCTACATCCTTAGTTCTAGGACTTTTGTTTAGCTAAACTTAAAGTGATTCTAGTGATGGTTAAGTTTATTTGCAATTTTGATGTAGTCATGAGGGGTGCTAAGCACAGGGTCTACGTCCTTTGCTATATTGGCCAATCATCTACATTACCCCTTTCTAATTAGCAAATTCAATTTATTAGCTCTAAAAATTACTCAAAATGTGAATATTCACAGGTAATTAAAAATGTAAAATATTTTTAAAAATATTTTACTGTAATCAACTTTAGTAAACAAAAACCTGTGCTATTTCACTTCACCTAAGTTTTGAGACATTAGCGCTACTCTAGTTTATAACAGAAAGAACTGTTCAAATCTCTAAAGAGAGATTTAAAGGAACACAAGCATTTTGCATTTGGTGTATTGTTAATCAGATGGCTCTACCCTCATGCACCTTGATGTAGAACCGGAATAGAGAAGAGGATTTGTACTTGCAAAGCAAATGTAAAGGAAATTGCAGGTATCAAAGAGGTAGGTGAATAAGTCTACAGGAAAAAATAACGACCCATATCACTTTACAAAAAGCCCATATTGAGAAGGCAAGCAAGAAATGAAATCGAACAGTTAAGGAGTCATAGAAATATCTCAAAGACTATAAGTATACAAGATTAACAAAGGGAATAAAGGTTCAATCAATTCACACAAAATATAAGAAGGAAGTATTATACGACCATATACTCTCAAAATGCAGAACCAGTAAGAAGTATTATCAATACACCTGACTTCAAAGAAATATGAATTCTTATGTAAAATATAGACTTTGGGAAACATTGCATTATAAATTGAGAGAAAACATTTACTCCTGAAGAGATGATAATCTCAAAATAAGACCCAGCGACCATAATACTTTAAAACTAACAGGTACCTCCTCTGCTGTAAATAAACTTATTCAAGTTTACCTACCTCTCCACCTTTCACCTAAAGACATTAGAGAAAGTTGTTGGAAATCAATCTTGAAATATCCCTCCATTTGAAGTGACTACTTTTAATTAAAGGGCTCCATCAGATGGTCTGACTTTACAAAGGCAATCAATTTATCCAAAGCCATGTTCACTTTGTGTTTACAGGACTACCTTTGTCTATCTGTGATGCTTAGAGGGAAAAAAACCAAAAAAAACTTCTCAAGCTTAATGAAACAAAGTATAAGTGGTATTCAAGCCCCACAATTTTAATAATATCTATATTAGTGACACCATAGATTTATTACAGAAAAATAGAAACTATAGCAGACTAGGCTTAAACTTTAATGTTTATGAGCTATAGGTGTTGATGCTGAACAGCTTAATTCTTTGTTGAATATAACTGGTAGACAGGGTTTATAAAATACATGGATATAGGTTTTCTTGGTAATAATTATTTTATGACTGCAAATTGGATATGTATTCAAATATAAACATAAAAATTAATTTTTCCTGCTTCTTTAATCTTGTGTTATATTTACCTTTTTATTTCCCCTCAGAAAACTATATTGAAACATTAATTAAGATAACTCAACTATTTAACTTCTAATATTATTGGACAGTTTAAGTAGGCTTAAAATCAAGTAATTGTGTTTTCAGTGCAATTAATGCTTTAAATTTTTATTTATATATAAGATATATAAAAGCTTTTAATTATGGTTTGTTCCATTTCTAATGGATTCTATTAGCTAAAATAAATTACTTATATTTCCCACCTCTGAAGGAAAGTAAAAAAGTTTTCCCAGTTTCCAGCTCATTTTTTAAGAAAACAAAAACAACATATTTTATAAAATGAAATATAATACTCTTTAAAAACCTGGAGTTCTACAAGCAGTTTATTCATTAGAAAATATGACTAAATTTTCTCAACAGCACAACTTCAAAACACTGGGGAAAAGTTAAATCAATTTAATTATTGGATAAATATTTTTGAAAGGGCCTAAAATTACTAAATTCAGGAGTTGCTATAGTTCTGTGCCCCCCTTGCAAGGAGGCAAGAAAACAAGAGGTTTTTAAACAAACTAACACTTATAAATTATGAGTAAATAACTAAGTTATTTATTTTCAAAGCCTGTAAGAAACCAGATAGTAAAGCAAAATTCTCATCTTTAATGTTCTTCCACTCTGAAACATAGATAAGAAGACTGTTTACATGTGGGGACTTATAGAATGACAGACAGCTCACTCCATACATACATGTGCACAGAGAACAAGAAAGGTAAGTAGCATTGGGACCATGTTGCTTTCTTCAGCTGGGGAGAATCTGGACCCTAGTATCAAATGACTGAAATTGCTATAATGTACTGGTGGTGTGACTCAGAAGGAACCATCCAAGACTAATAACCCCCGAATGGCCCAGTCAGATGTGCAATGCTCTGTATATTAGAAAGCTCCACAGATTCCAGGGAAATTCAAAGAACTAAATATAAATTCTCCTAGCAGTCTAAGGCAGTCTAGACTACTTAATACAAAACTACCACATTTCCACCATATCTCACTTTATCATTTACAAATTATTTTTCTATTTATTGTCTTCATTAATCCATGCAACAATTCTGGAAAGCTAATCTACGGGGACTGAGAAAAGTTTAAGTTACCTGATACATCCATATGGAAGATGATAGAGAACTATTGACAACTTGCTGTGTGACTCACTTAAGAGATTTCTTTATTTGTAACAACGGTGCTATAATATTGTCCTTTCTATCTCACAATCATTATCATAATATATGTACAGATGTTTCCAGATTTATTGAGCTCCATAAAATTTTAAGATCAAGTAATAGCTAGCAAAGGTAAGAAAAACCCTGAATGTTATAATCTTTCAAGAAGAGAGAAAGATTGGCATGAAAAATTTGGATACTCAATTTTAGGGATGTTGGGACAGCTCAGCAGTTGAGTGTTTGCATCATAATTGTGAGGTCCAGGGTTCAATTCCTGACCCCAGCCCATGCAAACTCACATGCTGCACTGCAGCATGACTGGTAATCACCAGGATAGAATGGTGGCGAAGGTTCTTGCCTTCCATATGGGAGGCCTCCATTTTGTTTCCTGCCCCACATGTCCTCACATTCACCTGTACAGAATGAAACCAACTTACAACTACTGATGTACAACTATGGTGACTGTTCTGGGCCCTTCCCACTTCTCTGTCTCTCTCACTTCCTCTTTAAAAGAAATTGAAGACATGAAGAAATGGAAAGATATTCTGTATTTGTGGATTGGAAGACTCAACAAACTAATAATTTAAATGACCATATTACCCAAAGTAATATAAACACTTTATGCAATTCTCATAAAAATCCCACAGACATTTTTTTAAGAAATAAATTGAAAAGTCAGTCATCAGATTCATATGAAACAACAAAAGACTGTGAATCGCTACAGCAACCCTATGAAAAAAGAATAAAGCTTGAGGCATCATCCTCTTGACTTCAATCTATATTACAAAGCATTAATAATCAAAGCTGCTTGGTATTGAAAGAAAAACAAATACACAGACCAGTGACACAAAATTGAAAACCTAGAAATAAACCCACAATATATAGACAGGTAATTTTTGACAAAGGAGCAAAAAATATACAATGGAAATAAGAAAGCCTCTTCAGTAAATGGTGCTAGGAACATTGGAAAACCACAGAAAAAGAAAGATTCTGTCTGTGAACTATCACCATACACCAAAATTACTCAAAATGGATCAAAGATCTTCATATAAGATTCCAAACAGTAAACTGCGTAGAAGACATCGGAACTAAGCTTACAGATATTGGATTCAAAGAGAATTTTATGAAGTTGACCTCAAAAGTATATACTTACTAAACATTTCACATGGTTCAATATGGCCTACAGAATGAAGTGAAAACTTTTAGTTTGATCTGCTATTTTCTCTTTCTGGTCTTATTTTTTACATCATTATCTTACCAAACCATGATTAATTTTTGGGATACAAAACAACTCATCTTTGTCTTGAAATATACTCCATTCTTCTACTAGTCTGCTTTTTGCCCTTTTCCTAAATTCAAACAATCCAAATTTCATCCATTTAGCTCAAATTCTTCTTTCTACATAAAATCTCCAAACACTTATATCAAAATTCAGCATTGAAAACATTACACCCTTCCTTGTATTTTAATTAGTTTTATATGTGTTTGCCTTCCTACTGTAACTATTCAGTCAGTAAACTGTAGTTAACTTTTTTGTAGTAATACAGGAAATAGATTCTTATAGAAAGGATAAAGGCAAAATTCTATCAGAGCCATTATGAACCTTTTGGCTCATCTACATGTTTCTTTTAGGCTTTTGGTTCCTTTACTTTTTCTTTCTGCCACCCACAAAGCATTTTCAATTCACTCCAAAATCCTCTTCCTTAGGAACTCGTCTCCGAGAAAGTTCTAATTTTGTAAACCAGGCTGGTCAGCCTCCATCTATTGAAATGCACTTTTTTACTAATTTATCCTATTCAATCTGAGACTAAACTATACAAATAGAGTACAGAAGGGTAAAATGTTCCTTTGCCATAAACTGTACAGTACTGAGACACTCTCAGGCATCCTCAAACTTTTTAAACAGGGAGCCAGTTCACTGTCCCTCAGACTGTTGGAGGGCCGGACTGTGGGCCCGGGATGAGTCGGCTGCTAAGCAGGACAGGCAGCGGCCGCAAACACACCTGGCGGGCTGGATACATGTTTTCAGCGGGCCGCATGTGGCTGTAGTTTGAGGACCCCTGCAGGGGTATTAATTTATGTAAATTAGATTCTTTCTAATATACTTCCTAGGTTCATTTTCCATGTGCTTATGTAGGGACCAGGCCTCTTCTTCTGTTGTACTATGAGAGATGATAATGCTGAATATTTCTGAGATGTCACCATAGAAAGTGGTTACCGATATTATAAAAGCAAATGTGAATAATTGAGGGTGGGAGTTGGTGAACAGTAGATTGGTGATATTTTTAATTTTTTTTTTTTACATTCTTATATTTATTACAACTGATTCCTATCAAGTTAGAATATATAACATGAACTTCAGACTTTAGCAGTGCACAATAATCATCGTGTATATCTTATAAAAATACATATTCTTGGGTTTTATACTGATTATTTTTTTAATGTGGACCCCCAAAACTAATGTTTTTAAAGTTTCCTGGGTAATTGGGAAGTAGCCAGTCTTTAGATTGGCATTTGGGAGCTACTGAATCTTTGGCACATATTTATAACATCAATTTTATGACTCACCAGGATATTGTCCATAATTTAGAAGTTCTTCCTGAAATTACTTAGGAATAAAGTTGTCATGCAGGAAGGCTTTTAGATTTCCTTGTATAAGAAGCTCAGAGCAGAAAAAAAAAATAGCTTTGTGGATATTCAATAAGGAGCTTTAATTCACTTGGTATTTTAAATCAAACCTGAAGAATCTTAAACTTATTCATTTCTTTACACACATTGTATGAATCAGTCCTAAAAATTCAATATATCACAACTAGAATGAATACAAACATATTTCATAGTATTTTGTAATAATAAATACTTTCTTCAGAAATTGAATTATTTTGAATACTAACATCTAGAAGTATTGACAATTTAGTATTGTGTTGTTGCTTTTCAAATGATGGAATAATTTGCCTTACCTATTTATTAATAATCAAAAAAGAAATAAAAATCAATGCCTACCCAGAATAAGTTAAATTTAGGCTTAATTATTATCCTTACTATTATTTTAGATTTTATTTATTTAGATCTTTAATTTATTATTATTTATTATAGATCCTTAATGATTATTATAATTAGTTTTATTTATGAGTTTATAATAAGTTTGAGGAAACAAATGTGCCCCTTCATTGTTAACCAAAATATTTTTATAGCATATAATATCTCCAAACTGTAAATAAGTATAAAATATTATAATAATATTTTTAATTAGCAAATTTATATATATATATTTATTTTTTATTAATTCTTACATTTATTGGGGTGACATTAATTATTAAAAATTGTTATAGGTTCCAGGCTAAAAAATATTTTTAATTGCTAAATTCTAAGACACTGTAATGTCTTATGTGTATAGAAATAGATATTATTGTTCAAAGATATTGCAAGATTCTCTGCCAATACATGATTTGGAATTTTAAATAATCAATATTTGTTGTTTAGTAAGCCTGAAAGTTTGCTTTTATACTCAGTTTTTTGTTATTGTTAAGAAATTATTTGGCTTTTGATTAAAAGTAAATTTCACACTCAGTTTTCTCCTTGGTATTACAAACGCCTTTCTTGGAAAAACATACTTTACATTTCTAAATCAGAATTAGTTATTTTCTCTTGTGTTTGAGGTTATACTAGTACCAGATTATTCAACTAAGCACACTGGGAGGATGCCATCAAAGCAATATAGATATATGTATACAGACATAATTGATAGAGGTATAGATTTGACAAAGGATGCTTGATATCACCTAAGTAGTCATTATGTGAAAGATCAAAAATACAGAACTTATTAAATATATTACACTTGTTTAGAGTGAGTATGGAGCAACATCATCTTTAACTTAGAGTCTCTATAAGCCTTTTTGGGTCTTTGGTCAACTGCTTTCATCTCCTACTCCTTGGTATCACTAGGCTCATCGATAAAATGAAGCAGAGAGTTGAAACTATGACTCTGCAGAATGTGTCTTATGCCTTAAACAAGCCATACCTCTTATAATTTCACTGGAAAAGTAGAAATCTAAAGAAGTGTATTTTAAACTTTATTAGAGAAACACAAATCAATGTCTTTTAATAAGAGCTTAAAGTGAATTTAGACATGTAAATCAGTTTAGGAAACATTGCAGCAATATTTAGCATATCTAACTTTTAATACTTGAAAGTTAACTGTGAATTGATTTTTTTACTTAACTTTTTCAATAAATCTCTATCCAAACTTACTATATTTCAACAAGGAGCTAGAAATGCCATGATAAACAAGGACAGGTTTTTTCTCTTCGGAATTTTATATACTTGATTTTCTTCTTCAATATCAAGCTAAGCCCTATAAAAGAACTATTTTTTTTTAAGATTTATTTTTGTTGTTTTTGACAGAGGGAGAGAGAGATACAGAGACAGAGAGAAGGGGGAGGGCCCAGAACAGTCTCCATAGATGCACATCATTGGTTTTTCCACATACTTTCATTACACAGGTGGGCACGGGGCTGCACAGGGCAGAAACTGGGCCGAGGTCTCGCCCCAGCAAGAACTGAACTGGGGGCACTCCCCAGCTCAGCACAGGGATCTGCATGGGCCAGGGCCGGGACTCGGTCCTCAGTCCCTGGGGCTTTAAAGTGATGCAAAGTGAGCGTTTAACCCACTGAGCCATTCAGGGTTCCCATAAAAGAACTATTTTAAGATATTACAGTTTTAGACACTTCAAAGAACAACCTTTAAAACTCTTAACTAAACCCAATTATTTTTCTTATATTCATTGACACTATTGACTACCTGATTAAAAAAAATACCAACATCACATAAAATATTTAACCTAAATTTGCAATATTAGACCAATGCACATTAACTGTCACATTTCTAGCATTATAGCGAGTTCTGCATTAGGTGCAGAAACCCCTTTGAGAAAACTCGCTATTAATATTTCACTTTTAGCAATAAAACTGCACTTTATGTGTTACTTATAAAGGAAGATTTATTACCTTCATATCCTCTTAATAATTTATTTCTTCCTTTCATCAGGTATAATCTCATACCACAGCCCTTTGGCCTTAAAAAGTAATTTAATCTATTAGCCCAGAAAACCTTTTAAGTCAATCTTTGACACTGAGTAGAAGTAGATAGTTTCTTTAAGACTGCTATACTTGAAGGTCAGCTTCAGTTCATCTCATACCTGCAGAAATGTGCAGGTAGAAACCGAATTCTTTGGCCTCCAATACCCTTGTGAATAGACTTCTTTTAAATAAGAGGGAAGACAAAAGGGACTAAAGAAGTCCCACAACAGGGCTTGAGGCCCAGGAAAATTGTTTTAACAGGAAATATGTGGTGGTTCTTTCCAAGAGGTAATTTATACTCATCTTAGAATATCCCAATAGTAAGGAGATGTGGATTCACTTTATCCTCAAGCTGAATAAGTAGGTCTATTGTTCTGATACTAACAGACATTTATCTTTAATTATTCACACTTCTATTTTTTTCTGAGGAATAAAATTATAATGTTATCTACATTTTTCTGTATATATTTATTATTTTTATCTAAATTAAGAGTTATACTACAAAGTTTCTCTTGAATTAAAGGGAAATATCTGAAAATAGTTACATTACGAAAAGAAAACACAAATGGAGCTTCTTGAATTTTTTATGAAAATTCACCCAGTGGGCATTACATATTTTGGAATCAAATAACAAAGATGCCTTAGGAAATTTCAGAAGTCTTATAACCTTACAAATATTTATTTTTCTGGAAGAGAAGCAAAAGTAAAGTTGAGTAAGTTTTAAAAAACAAGGGATAATTACTAAAGATAAGTCAGTGAGCAAGGTGGGGGAGGAAGGATGAGACATCAAATATACCGTGATGGGAAGAAAATTGACTATGAGTGTTGAACACATAATGCAACACAAGATGATGTAATGTAGAATTGTACACCTGGAACCTATGTAATTTTTACCAACCAATACCACCCCCAAAAATTTAATAATTAAATGACAAAAAAAGATAAGTCAATAATGTGAAGACTGAGAAAAGTCTTAAAGGTTGGTTATCAAATATCTATAGTACAAGTACTCAGCAAAAAGTAAAAAAAAAAAAAAATGATGTAATTGTAGAAAAAATACTGTAGTTACTCATTCAAAAACTGGTAGCAAGAGGACAAGAAAAAGTGATACCTAGAGAGACACAGTAGGAGCAAAAGCTTTTTCAGAAGAAGGAAAATTTTAAGCACATAAGTAGGCATAGCAAATGTAAGAGAAAAAAAAAGGAAGAACATAGAAAATGGTGATTTAATGGAGTGAGTTTTTGAGAAAAAAAAATTTGATGTTAATGTTCATATAGGCAGTTTGGCACTAAAAATATGTAGGAATTATGGTTTTCTTCATTTTTATAATACAGGAATGAAGAATAAAATGCCAGATATAGATGTGAGGTCTTTATAAAAAGGACAGCCTACACAGATCATTTGAAGTGGCATTAATAAACATAGTTAAGTGGGAGATAAGGATTTTAACCTGAGAGGAAGGGAATACATTAGAATATAAAGAGAGAATTGAAATCTCTTTTTAAGGTGATGCAATATTTAATCAGAAAATAAATACCATTTCAGAGCGGTAGTGAGAAAAATGTAGGATTAGAAAGTAAGTGTCTGTACTAAAACCTGCACTGTTTACCTACTTTCTCCAGTAATGCTAACATAGTCTAAAAGTAGTGAAGGAAAACTATAAGGACTACTCAGAGTTTTGTTCATTGGAATGCAGGTAGAAAAATTCAAACAGGTAAGAGATCTTATACTATTAATGATAAGACCACTAAAAAAGCTTTATATGGTCTCACAATTTAAGTTAAGGAGAAAAGTGAAGTCAGACAGAGATGGATAAACCAGAAATATAAGGTCAGTTCAAGGGATAGACCTCAAAGTAGAAACAGTTAAAGGTAGTTGTCAGTGAAGGCATAGAAATGGTGAAAAGTAAGATAGTTTTGTCAGAGAGAAAAATTTTTAAGTTCCAAATTAATAATATTGATTGAGGACACATAGTGAGCAAAAGAGTAAGCTCTTATTGATCCAGAATGTTTGAAAAATAAGATATCTGAATTAATGCACTTACTTAAATTTATATATATATATATATATATATATATATATATATATATATATATATATATATATATATATCACATTTCTACAACTAATTAAATGCATGGGATTTTGCCAGATGAACTATTATTTTATTCCCAAAAGTCATAGGAATATCTGAAATTTTAGGCATTCCCAGGCCCAAGTCAACATTAGTGATATGTTTAAAATATGAAGTAGGGTATATCTACCATATTTTTCTGTGTAGAAGGTGATACTTTTATTTTAAATTTTTAGACCAGAAATCGGGGGTCATCTTGTACACAAGAGTAACCCATGTATTGATTTCTTAATGTTGGGTTAGAAAACTGGGGGTTGTCATATATGTGGGAATGTCTTACACATAGAAAAATACAATATTTCTGTGCTTCTTTCCTTATCTATTTATCTACCTATATATGTATATGTTTTTAAAATCTGTATCTACATCCATAAAATATTCTGAATAGATTGTGTAGACTTAGGTGTGTAGAAGCTACTGTCACATACTGCAATCTTCCCTAATAGACATATTAGAATTTGCTAGGAAATTGAAAGGAAACAGGATGAATTGATTCAATAGTCACTGAGTTGTTTATACTATATAAGTCAATGCAAACTAAAATGTACCTTTGGAAAACCAAGAAGTAAAAGATCTTGGAGGACCACAATATTTGGTAGAAAAATATGAAAAACAATAATAGGATAATCAGGGGACACAGAAGATTTTCTTCTCATGAAGAGGGCTGAACTAGCTATGCATGAAAACTCAGCTAAATGCAAAGCTCAGGATACCTTTCTTTCCTTGTTTTCCAACTTTTACTTTGTTATTTTCTACATAATATGTTTGATACACAAAGAGATATATAGCACATGCTGTAAATTTTCAAGCAAAACCTTCATAATGGTGGTGACTGTTGAAGACTGATTGCATCTCAGAAGAATTAAAATTAGTCTATCTTAATCTATGATAATAAATCAATGTTGTACAATTTGTCATTTAACACTAGGCATAAAAGAGGCATAATTGTTAGCTACGTTGAACAAGAAAAAAAGTGGCATTAACTACCTATCTACTATTTCAATGGTTTTGCATACTCATATTTCCCCACAGTGGATGAGGTGCCAAAAGACACAATGTTAATTGTTCCTAGTCCAGGCTGTTCCTCTGAGCTTCCAAGTGGGCATCTCATTAGCACACTCCACATGCATCTAAAATTTAATACAGTCAAACCAGAACTTACTGTCTTTTTAAACCTGCTCCTCATTCAGCATTCTCTTTCTTCATTAGTTAAATTATAGTCTAGCCAGTCAGCCATGCTAGAAAATGGAAGGATCTTTGGTTTTACTCTTAACTTCCATATATAATACATTAGGTCTCAATAAGTGTAGAATCTGGCCTTTCATCTTTATCTTTTTCCTTTTTTTTTTTCAGCAAATATGTAATGTTGTGTTTACTTTAAATGACAACAACAACAACAAAGAAAACAACTTCTTGCTCTTCTGGAATGTACATTCTCAGCAGAACAGAAAATTAACTGAATAGAATGCATAAAGTTATGAGAAGCTGATATGTGCTATAGATTAAGATACATGGAACAGGATGATATGAATCAAATACGTAGACAGGATTAACTTTTCAAATAGGCTGATCAGGGTAGACCTCATTGATAAAGTAATATTTCAGCAAGGACTTAAAGAATATATTAAAGAAAGAAAAACAAACAGACAAATAAATAAATAAATAAATAAGAGTTAAGAACATTTGGTATTGGGGAAGCCGGGATGGCTCAGTGGGTTAAGCACTCACTTTACAATGCTGGGGACCGAAGATCGAATCCCAGCCCGTGCAGACCCATGTGCTGAACTGGGGAGTGCCCCCAGTTCAATTCTCTCTCTCTCTGTCTCTGTATCTCTCTCGATCTGTGTAAAAAATAATAATAATAAAAAAAAATTAAATTAAATTAAAAAAAGAAAATTTGGGAGAAGAATGTACAGGAGAACAAAGGCACCCAAGTCAGGGTATATGTGGTGGTTGGAAGAGTAGCAAAACCCGTGAAAATGATAATGACTTTAGACAAGGTTATTCATACTGCTCTATATTTCCAGTTATATCCCTCGCTACCTTATCTTTTGCTGGCCTTGAAGGTTATTTCTCTACAACTCAAACTGCCATGATTCTTCCCTCTAAACTTCTCAATGGTTATGCACAGACCACAAGACACAGTTAAGCTCTTCAGTGGTGTATAAAGGTTCCCATGATCTGCTTTGTGTTTACATCTATAGGTATATTTTATTCTGCTTCCTATCTGCTTGATGTCAAACAATACTCAACTCTTTATGGTTTTATAGACAGAAGTTTTTTCCCTGTATAACTCTGTTGTGCCTTCTGCTTGTATGTGGACTTCCTTTCCATTTTTCATTCAGCTAAACAATTCTTCCATCACACTTCATTTTTTTTATACCCCAGTAAACATTAAATTCAATACAGCTCCTTTTTTCTACCTATGCATGTCTTTACTACTGCTCTTATTAACTATGGTATAAATACATTTTTTATGCATGTCTTTTTATTAGACCTTTTCTTAAGTGTAAAAAATGTGT
Organism: Craseonycteris thonglongyai; assembly: GCA_004027555.1. Taxonomy (NCBI): domain Eukaryota; kingdom Metazoa; phylum Chordata; class Mammalia; order Chiroptera; family Craseonycteridae; genus Craseonycteris; species Craseonycteris thonglongyai. The sequence continues at coordinate 15,784 of PVKE010011029.1, forward strand.
GCCTTGTACAGAGGAGATGCCCAGTAAATATTGATTGATAGATGAATGATTATTATCATGTCTGAATTGCTATAAATTTTAGCTCAATTTTATAATGAACTTTAAAATGCTTTCTATTGTTTTAAGATAAAATTTCAATTTCTTTGCCTTCTTTGTACCTCAAAATATCATTTCTATTTGGCTTTTCAAATTGCATGAGTGTGTTTGTTATTATTCATTTGTTTAGTCATTTTTTACTGGGCATCTACTATGCAAAAGGCACACAGTTTTTATGCTTAAGGGGTTCAGAGCTTAATAAAAGATTTTATAGACATATTCTAGTATATATATATTTTCCTTTCACAAATGAAGTCTTTTTTTTAACATGACTCCAGTAAGTTTATTGATTGATAAGGTTCTTGTTTCTACCACAAATATGTTGTTCTCATTACAACCTCCAAAACTCTGCCTTAGTATTCCCTTATTCTATTTCTTGGAAGATCTGTGCTTCTTTCCCCCTCTAAATTTTATCTAATAAATACAGCTGAAGCTCCACTTCTAGATTGAGCTTTATTGACTACACATACCCTAACATACCCTAACAACATTGCTACTTATCTTATATACTGGCTTCAGCTTCTCTTGACTTTGACTTATGAGAAATCAAAAATTATGTGTTACAAGTATAGTTATTTTATACTCTATACTATCATCAGACTGTATATTCTGAAGATATTTGCTAATATCTACTTCATTTTGTAGGTGAAAAACTTTACAATCTTACATTTTCCAACATCAAATGTATACTTTTGACCTTTGACCTTTGACCTTTTCTAATAATTATAGAGAGAATTGATCTTAATGGCTAGGTATTTAAATTAATTGGTTAATTTATCTTGAAGTGATTAAGATATGATGTTCTCTGTCTCTTGTGATTTTAGGTAGTTTACAATGGACCTCTGTCAATAAGTCAGCCTATTCACTTAATCTGCTAAAATTTTAAATATCGTGTATAAAATCAGTTTGGATGAATTGCCCACCCAACAGCCCAAATTAATTTTTTTTTTTTTTTAAGAAAAGGTTATAGTATGATTTGGTATGAAAGAGCCAACTTAACTAGAAGAGGCTAAATTTCAGTGAAGATGGTAACCAGAAATATAAGGAAAATGTATTTTCCTCTCATGAAACAGTTCAGAGAGGAGCAGTTCAGAGCAATCCTCAACACACAGCTTCCAACATTGCTCCAGTCTCCCCGAAGGTTTTTAGACATCATGGAGAACGGGAGACAACCACTTTGATAAACTAGCAATATAAAAACAGGTGACTTTTATATTATTTACACTCTATCAAAATGTATGTAAATTTTACTAGCAGCTGAGTGTGTACAAAGGGTTTTAAAATATGGAAGACAGTTTCTAGATTCAAAAAGTATAGTGAGGAAATCATTACTGTGAGTACATACAGAATCATATGGTCTATAGTATTTCTATACTGTTTATAATTACAAAGCATTTTCTCAACTTTTTCTTTATGCAGAAAAATCTTGTGAGCTAAGAGGGGCAGGTATAATTATTTCTCTTTTACAAATGATTCCTGGATCAGAAGGTTTTTATGGCAGCCATTAAATCTTCAAACTTGAATTGAGAAGCCACCGTGTGTCAGGTGTAATACCAGGTTCACTGAGGACAGAAAGCAAAAACAAGTTTGCTGCCCAGGGGCTTCCAAAGTAGCACAGATAAAAGGAAACTTAAATAATCACTGTGATACTGTGGTAACTGTGAAACCAGTTGAATATATTAATATAGAAAGTAAGAGCATGTTGAAATGGTTTCAACACTGAACAGTACACAAGTACCCAGGTTATCAGAATTTGATTTCAATAACCTTTACATGAAAAATTGAGTAACAAACCAGGAGATTCTGATTGATAATGTTATTGGAATTCATAAAATGAAAGAACACCAGAACATGTTAGAACTACTAGAGGGAGTGGTGTTCCATTTTGGCTTTGTGGGTCAATGTTTAGATAGGTACAGAGAAAAAGAATACACATTCTGAAAAAGATGATTATATTTCAAAGCATACTTAGTAAGAAGCAGAATGTGTCAGGATGCAAGTGAATTAACCTGTCTGAAAAGGACAGAGAACATGGACTGGGAAAAAGTAGAAAATAAAACCTCACTAGTAGAATGACACAAAATTATGAGTGACCTTTAATGCCAGGTAGGAGAATTGGTCTTCATGAAGAAAGCAATAGGATGAAATAACAATAGTGGTACTTTAGAAAGATTATTGCAGTGAAAAACTGAATCAGAGAAAGAATAAGTAGGGGCAAACTAATCAGTTAAAGAGCAATTGTAGTATTTTAAGCACAAAGTGATGAAAGGCTAGGCTTTAGTCTTACTTTCCAGAATTGAAGGGGAAAAAGGATAAATCAGAGGACATTTTAGAAGAAAAATGACTGAACATAGTGACACACTGCCTGTAGGGAATTTCAAAATGGAAAGCATCAAAAATTACTTTTCTTTTTGTATTCATTATACTTCTCATCTCATTATACTTTCCATTAATTCTTTATGACCTGCCATTTAAGTAACAAGGAAGAAAAATTTAAACACTTAAGAAATGTGACTATCATTTTCTGAAAAGTACAATGACACGAAAGATGTTAAAAGTACACTGTATGTAGTAAGTACTCAAATGTTCACAAAGAAATTAAATTTTTAAATCACCAAACATATAAAGTAAATTCCTCTTTCAGAAATTAACTTTTGGATCTAGGATTGTCACACTTGAGCTATTTAAAGCATGAAGAAAAAAGAAATTGAGATTTTAAGTGCTTTAAGTAGTGAGGTGTCACCAGAGACTGCTTAAGAAATTTAAGAGAAAAATTTGACAAAACTTAAAAAGTGATATATTGAAATATAAATAAGCCTTCCATCTAAATCTTTATTTATTTAATTTTTTTTTTTTTTTTTTTTGGTTTTGACAGAGAGAGAGAGAGAGAGAGAGAGAGATACAGAAACAGAGAGAGAACTGAAATGGGGAAACTCCTCATTTCAGCATATGGGTCTGTATGGGCCGGGGCCGGGATTCGATACTCGTCCCCGGCGCTGCAAAGTGAGTGCTTAAACGACTGAGCCATCCCGGCTTCCCGCCATCTAAATTTTATAACAAGCAAAATACTGAATCAGCAAAATTATCTAAATATATATTGGTAGTGCTAGTTTATTTAGTAAAGCTCAATAATGAAACAATATCCATTCAGTGATAAGAAAATTCATTTTGCTATGGCATACTCTTCCCTGGAATATATGATAATCTGGCTCAGCATTTTTAGAATAAGTACAATAAATTTGGAATCACCCTTCATCTTTTCCTGGCACTTTGAATAGGTGCCATAAAATTAGAGTCTACATATTTTTCAGCCCTTTCACCAATATTAAATAACATGCTTAAACAGTAGATAAATAATGTAGAGATTAAAATTATATATAAATAATATTAAAAAGTCAAAATTGATTCAAAATACAATCAAATTTGTCTTTGTCTTACTATATGCAAAATGTTGATATTAAGTCAAAAGCAAGAATATTTTACCTGGAACAATAGTAATGAAATAACACTAAATTTTATCATGCTTTCTAATATTAAATTAGAAATGTTACCTAATCTGTTATTTTCTGTCATTTTCTTGGATGACTATTTAGCCTAATGAACTCAAAATACATATCCATGTTTATTTTGTGTCCTTTCATTTTTACTTTAGTATTCAAACTGTTTGTTTTAAAATATTTTCTTTAAATAAAATTGCATATACAAATCATTTCAAGACTCAAAATAGATGCATCTTTCAGTAAACATTGATTAACACTACTTATTCATTTTAAGATAATCAAAAAGATGTTTGGGTATTGTGCCTTCATCAGGAATCAGAAGTTGAATAATGTCAGAATTAGTACTTAATATTTTTCTAGGCTCCATTTTCTTCTTCCATTAAAAACTTAAACACTGAAATATGGAGATTTTATATATATATATATATATATATACACACACACACACACACATACATACATATATACACACATATATATATATATGTGTGTGTGTATATACATATATGTGTATATATTTAAATATGTGTGTATATATATATGGAGAATATATATATCTATATATGAGGAAATTGAACCTTTAATTTGTTTTCTAAAAAAGCTTTGTTCAATACAATGTAAACAAACACACACAGACACAAATACAAAATAAAATAATAAAATAGTTATCCTTATGGATTCCCTTTAGTAGGATATATTTAAGACGACTCCCATTGCTTCATTAATACATTCAGTTTCTTACAATGTCTTTTGAATTCATAAAGCATTAATTTTCCCTATAGTTCTATTGTCTTGCATGACCAGTGTTGGGAGCCAGTCTGTGCCTGAACGGAGAGGTTTTAGGGGGCCTTGATGGCAGGGCCTCGACCTCCCCTTCACCCCTCCCTTGTAATAACTGTAGGCAAAAGATATACGTGCAGCTTTGCACGAAGGCCAGACAGCTGGTGCTAATTGAATTATGACCCAGAATGTGGGGGTAAACAAAAGTGTATGGGAAGGGGTCTGCTTGTCCTGATAATCATCTGCTGATGCTATATTTCTTAGTTAACAAGTAACCTGTCTTATACTTCAAAATATCTTAGTTTTTCCCTCCCTGTTTCTTGTAATGACGTAAACTTTTGCTATATAAGGCAAGCAATAAAGCTATTCGGGGCTTCTCCTATTGAGGACAGTCGGCTGGCCATTTGGTCTGTCTTTAATTCCCACCACTCAAACTCGGGGACTTTGTTCAGACAGGCTGGTTCCTGGTACAGACCAGTATAAAGAAATGATGTCTGATTTCGTTTTAAAATGATTTTTCTCCCTCTGGTTTCCTTATTTTTATTCTCACATCCTACTTACTATGTGAACCCTAATCAGGAACAAAAGGCAAATCTGCTGATGGTGAAATAACATCTCATAAATCCTAGGTGTGAATTCAGGAAAACTGTCATTTTGGATACATGTATGCCTATGAGCTATTGAGCTCTTGTTTTTGTTTTGTTTTTTTCAATTTTTTCAATTAATTGGAGACAGAATTCTACCAGAGAAACAGTTCACTGACCACAAACTTCTTAACATGTTATATACTTATAGAACTAAAGCAATTATGATCATTTTCACCTTTTTATTATAATCATGTCAGAACTGCTTTATCATACATAATCCATAAAACAACAACAACAACAACAACAACAAAACTAACTCCTAGAGGGATTAAATCATCTATCCAATACGCAAAATCACTGTATGTCTTAACAAGACCATAAGCCCAAGTTTTCTGATCAAAGTCATGTGATAGTAGCAATATTCTCTAGCCACTCACCTGTTACTGATGACAACAATTTGAAACTTCCCTACAAATTTTTCTCAAGGAGAAACATTTAAGTTTCTAGATGATTAGGAGGTTACGTCTTAATAACCTTCAAAACATATCACTACACCGTTAATATAAGCCTGCGGTTGTCAGACTCCTGTTGGTTAATTTCTTTTGCTGGGAAGACTTGATTCCATTTTCATTGTTTTCCTGCTGGCAAGAACCTGCTCATGTCAAATCATATGTATTAGAGCATTTTTGATATTTTCCATAATTTACCTATTTTTTATGACAGCAGTATCTGCCCAGGATAAAATTGAAACCCGCAGAACAGGAAATATATTTAAGAACAATACCAGAAGACTGTTTTTCTATCATTTGCATGGTCAAACAGTGAAATAGACTTTCTCTGAAATACTTATCACTGTACTGTAGTTAATGTTTGTTGTATGACCAAGTATCAGAAAAAGAACGGCAGTGAGAAAAAATAGCATGTACTCAGGGATGGGTTCAGATGAGTGTTTCTCAAATTGTCTAATCAAGAAACAAATCATCTAGAGAGTTTATTTAAAGCTCTTCTTCTTTGATTCTTGTTAATTGGGTATTAATTAGATCCCTAGGTAATTTTTGTAAGCTGGCATTTTGGGAAACACTGCCTTTGATGGCTAAAAACCAAACTTTTAACTCAGAAAAAGTGTTTGCTTTCGAGTAAGAAATGTGTCAAATGAGGGATTTAAATTGTGTTTAAGCTGTGAGTCCTAGCTTCAGGGTTAAAAATGTTCAATGAAGAGCTAGAATATATAGTATGAAAAGCAAAAAGGAAAGGAGGAAAAAGAAGAGAAATGAAGAAAGAAATGGATAACAGTAGACAAAGAAGGTAAAAGGAAAGAACAGAGGAAGGAAGGAAGGAAAAACTGGACTCCAATAAAAGAGGGGTGTTTATACTTACAGAATTTATATACTAAATTTCAGAAATATCTAGGGTACAGTGAGAAAGAAATTAAGTATGATTAAAATTCATAGTAAAATATGGATTATAGGGCAACATTTTTTGTTTGCGATTAGAAAGTATTTTGTAATGAGTTATGAATACCAAATAGGGAAAGCTGGGATGGCTCAGCGGGTTGAGCGCTCACTTTGAAGACCCAGGGTCCAGGAATTGAATCATGGCCCTGGTCTGTGTGGACCCATCTGCTGAACTGGGGGGTGCCCTCAGTTCAGTTCTTGCCAGGCCTTATGTGGGAGGCTCCCGGCCCAGTTCCTGCCCTGCGCAGCCCCGCGCCCACCTGTGGAGTGAAACTGTATGGAAAACTGCTGTCAACTGTGGAGACTGCTCTGGGCCCTCCCCCTTCTCTCTGTCTCTCTCTTTCTGTTTCTCTCTCTGCCAAAAAACAATAAAAATAAAAGAATACAAAATATTTTATTTCTATAAATTATCTAGAGGACTTGAGAGATTTTTGAAGGTGAACTAGGAAACCAAGTACCAAATATCCAAATCCTTACAATGTCTTGGCTGAATTTAAGCCTGCTGCTTTTCATTTTTTAAGTAAAATCTATTTCATTTTAAATTTTTGATAAAATGATAATTTAAATAATATAAGTGATCAAATAATAATTTTTATTTTAAGAGGTGCTACACAGACTTTAAGGATAACTGTATGTTCCAAGACTGACGTGATTCCCAATCCAAAAGTAGAAATAGCTTCTCTGAGTAGCTCTTAGAATGACAGCCATTTAAATAATCAACAAGACACTTGCCTTTTTATATACAGCAAAATATATTTAGATATCATTTCTACAAGATAAATATTTAAAGTTGTTTTATTCAACTTTATTGTTTATGAATAGATATCACAATACAATTGTTATAGAGTCACCGATACCAATTTGATAGCAAATTTCTCTCTTAAAATGGCTCAATTTCATTGAGAGATCAGTTATCCATATACAGCTATTATCAACATAATGCAATTTGCTGTGCATAAATATGAAAGTGTTATAATGATTCATTTTGTTTAATGAACTCAAAATACAGCTAAATATATTACGGTGCATAATCACAAGTGATAGTTTTGATGCTTTGCATAAGAATATTTTAGATTAGTATAATTTTATTACATATATTTTATTACAGTTTGACAGTATGTTTGTTTAAGATATTTAATGTATAGCACTCACAGAGAAATAACAAAAGAAATTTCCTAGAAAATGAATTTAATTAAATAGTTTATTATTTATAAAAATATTTGACTAATTTATTATAGAAAAATTATCTCTTACTTGGAGTTTATACTATGTTTAAAGTCTATTCGGATTCTCCTGGGAAGAAAGATGATAATGTTGGCTTAACATAGCATCTGGAATCTTCTCAGATTTAGAATCTAGACAATTCACAATGAACATCCTATTTTTTAATATGAAAAAATGCTCAACTTCATTAGTTATTAGGGAAATGCAAATCAAAAGCACAATGAGATACAGTCTTACACTTGTTAGAATGGCTATTATCAATAAGACAAGGAACAACCAGTTCTGGAGAGGCTGTGGAGAAAATAGGAACCCTCATACACTGCTGGTGGGAATGGAAATTGCTATAACCACTGTGGAGAACAGTGTGGAGGTTCCTCAGAAAAATTAAGAAAAGAGCTATCATATGACCCAGCAATGCCCTTGCTGGGTATCTACCCCCCAAAATTGAAAATCTTAGTCCATAAAGATATATGTACCAAATGTTCATCTCAGTACTGTTCACGGTGACCAAGTCATGGAAACAACTAAAGTGCCCTTTGATAGATGACTGGATAAAGAAATTGTGGTACATTTATACATTGGAATACTATTCAGCAAGAAGAAATACAGCAATTTGTGACAACATGGATGGACCTTGAGTATCATGCTATGTGAAATAAGCAAGACAGGAAAAAACAAGAACCATATAACTTCAGTCATATGTAGAATATAAAACTGAAAGCAACAAAGAAACAAAAACTTATGGACACAGTCAATAATTCATTGGTTACCTGAGTGTAAGGGGGAAAGGGTGAGGAAGAAAGGAGGAGGAGACAAATATATAGTGATAGTAGGAGAACTGACTTTGGGTGGTGAACACACAATGCAAAACATAGACAATATAATATAGAATTGTACACCTGGAACCTATGCAATATTCACTAACCAATGTAACCCCAATTTATTTAACAAAAGAAAAGATAGCATCTGGAATGTTCTCAGTTATAGAATCTAGAGCATCCACAACATCCTGTTTTTTAAGTCCCCAGCTTTTATCTCACGATGATAGAACAGAGATTTGCTAGGAAATTTTTCTGGTGAAATCTGACTTGTGACCCCATTTCTAAATCACTGTGTTATATCTCAACCCACATATATCTTTGGAGGAAATGCCACAAATAATTTTCTGATAATTTATTTATTAATGTACAAAAAATAATAATTGAGCAGCTACATTGTGGTTTTTGTTTTCTTAATTTTATTTTTTACTGTGTGCAAGGTATTAGAAAAAGAAATAATTATGACATGATTACCGTCCTTTAATAGTTCACAGTACCCTGAAGAAAGACACATTGAAAAAAATAAAGAAACAGAAGTAACTGCTTTTTTTTCACACTAGAGACACAAATTAGTAAAGTCTTTACATTGAGACAAAACTGCAATAGATCTAAGCCCCTCAATTCTTTTTCCACCCCAGGTTTTGCCTGCTGCCAAAAGCTCTAAACTACCTGAATATATTTATAGTGGAGCTTGGCACCTAACAAATATTATTGTCCCCATTAGGCCTGACCTCCATTAAGTAGGGTTGGGGGTTGGGAAGCATATCAAAGGTAGATGAATGTTGCCAACCTCACTTTTCTTCTGTTCATGACAAACAGCTGCTCCCAGATGTTAAATATTTCAATGTCCCTGAGCCCTTGGTTCGCAAACATTCATGTTCTCCTACATGCACGTCCTTGTTGCAGGCTGTGCCATGGCTAGGAGTCCCCTCTGCCTAGGGTGCAGGACAGACTCGTGACCTGGATTTGTTCAATTCAACCTGTGTGGCGAGTCATTTCTCATGGGCCTTCTTGCATTAAATAACTATATAGCAATGAATTTAGAGTATATTCTCTAACACTTGATAAAGGAAGTCACTGAGAATTTTTCTTCACTTTTTTTCTGCTATTACCCTTGAATCCAAACCATTTCTGTTCTCACATTGCCCTTTAAAATGCTAGTTACACTACTTCTCTGTTTTTACAGAGCACTTTGCAATCTATGAAACTAATCCACATGTTATTTCATTAAGAAATCAACACTTTGTTGTGAATTAGTTGAAAGCCTCATCCTCACCAGTCAACATGATGAACATTGTATGATAATAACAATTTTTGAAGCATTTACTCTTGACCAGGTAGAATTGTAAGTAGATTATATGCTTTGTTTCATTTAATCTTGAACCCTAAGGAATAATTGTGATCATTCCCCCTAACAGATGGGTAAAGTGAGGCAAAAACATAATAAACTATATGACTACGAGTTTAACCCAAGCACTAATGCAGAGCCTGTACGCTACTCACTGGGCAACACTACCTTTCTTTGTGAATTTTCAGGCATGCAGTATTTGTATAAGGGCATCATATTGTGCAGAGGAATGACCTGGCTCCAACATACCATGTGGGTGACTGCCTAATTTTCAAACTAATCTTATGTGTGACATCACAATTTTTAGTAGATTAAGTGAATAGGCTGACTTATTGATAGAGGTCCACTGTAAACTACCTAAAACCACAAAGAGACAGAGAAAGCATCATGTCCTAAAGGCACTTCAAAGTAAATTAACCAATTAATTAAAATATTTAGCCATTAAAATCAATTCCCTCTATAAATATTAGAAAAGGTAAAAGCTCAAAAATATACATATGATATCTGAAAATGTAAGATTGTAAACTTTTCTTCCTACAAAATGAAGTAGATATTAACAATGTTCACTTGGTAGAAAAGAGTTTTCTCATTGTTATCCTCATAGCATCTTCTAAAACATTAGATACACGATAACATTTGAAAAAAGAACTAGCTTCCCAAACACAGGCAGTTGCAGACTAGCTAATTGGGTTCTAGGTCAGCAGGTCTTTTTTTGTATGTTTATTGTACATAATAATGTTTCCCTTGGAGAAATGCGTTGTACTATCCCATTGATTTATTACTTATCTACACACAATAAAAGGACTCCAGTATTCTTGAGAAAAATTATGGCACATCAATGTACACTGAGTATTCCACTTGCCAGAAAATAGGTCAGGGGAAAACGAAAAGAAAGAATGTAAATATTAAAGGTTCAAGTCAAGATTAAATCACTATATGGTCCCTTAGCTTTAATCATTATGAATCAAGACTAAGCAATTGCAATTGGTCAGAAGAGAGCTAAATCTTAGAATTCCTAAACAGATGGGAAAAATAGAAAAGAAATAAATAAATATATCTTACATGATGACAGACAAAACTGCCTGACCATTTTTGTCTCATTGATTTGTCTCCTCATTAAGATGTGTCCATTTACTTTTTTTTATTTTGAAGATTCTGGTTACAATCTTGAAATTAGAATTGTGTTCAATGAAATATTTTATTCTTCTTATACAGTGATAATTCCAAACTGACTTGGAGAAATCATTGTTCATACTTTAATTAACCATCTCCAAATACAAATAACCCATAAATTTTTTTAGCCCATTCTATTATTAGACATCCCAAAGGTCTTCAGCAAATATTCACTCTGGTGATAGTATAGAGCATAAAATGACTATACTTGTAACACATAATTTTGTGAACATATTTATTTTATTGTTTCTCACACAGAGAGAGACAGAGACAGAGACAGAGACTGAAAGAGATAGAGAGAAGGGGGAAGACCCAGAGCAGTCTCCATAGTTGTACGTCATCAGTTTTTGACATAGTTTCATTCCACACAGGTGGGTGGGGGCTGCACAGGGTGGGAACCAAACCAGAGACCTCTTGAATAGGAGGCATAACCCCGTGAGATGGGGGCTGAACTGGGGGCCTCTCACATAGGAAGCTTGCCCCGGCAAGAACTGAGCTAGGGCCCTCCCACATAGAAAGCATACCCCAGTTTAGCATATCGGTCCCCACAGGCCAGGGCCGGGATTCAATCCTCAAATTCTAGGGCTGCAAAGTGAGCACTTAACCTGCTGAGCCATCCTGGCTTCCCTCAAAACACATAATTTTTTATTTTTTATTTGTCAAAACCAAGAGAAGCTGAAGCCAGTATATATGATAAGTAGCAACGTCATTAAGGTATGTGTTGTCAATACAGCTCAGTCTAAAAGTGGAGCTTCAGCTGTGTTTATTCGATTTAGAGGGGGAAAAAAAAAGCACAGATCTTCAAAGAAATAGAATAAGGGAATACTAAGGCAGAATTTGAGGTTGTAATGGAAACAATATATTTGTGGAAAAAAAATCAATCAACTGACCGGAGTTAAAACAGAGACTTCATTTGGAAAAGCAGCAAACAAACAAACAATATATAAAGATTGTGTGCCTTTTGCATAGTAGATACCCAGTAAAAAAATGACTAAACAGATGAATAATAACACACGCATTCATACAATTTGAAAAGCCTAATAAGAATGATATTTTTAGGTGCAAAGAAGGCAAAGAAACTGGAATTTTATCTTAAAACAATACAAAGCATTTGAAAGTTCATCTTAAAATTGAGCTGGAATTTATAGCAATTGAGACATGATAATAATCATTTATCTATCAGTCAATATTTACTGGGCATCTACTGTGTATAAGACACACATTTTTTACACTTAAAGAGCTCAGAGAGGATCTCATAAAAGAACATACATAAAAATGTATTTATACCATAGTTAATAAGAGCAGTAGTAAAGACATGCATAGGTAGAAAAAAGGAGCTTTATTGAATTTAATGTGTATTGGGTATAAAAAGAAAGAAAGTGTAATAAGTATTATTTAGCAAGATGAAAACTGGATAGCAAGTCCACATACAAGCAGAAGGCACAAGAGAGTTACAGAGGCAAAAATTTCTGTCTATAAAGCTATAAAGGGTTGGGTATTATTTGACATAAAGCAGATAGGAAACAGAATAAAATATACCTATAGATGTAAATCAAAGCAGATCATGGGAACATTTATGCACAGTGAAGAGCTTAACTGTGTCTTGTGGTCTTTGCATAACCATTGAGAACTTTAGAGGGGAGACTCATGGCAATTTGAGTTGTAGAGAATTAACTGTCAAAGCTGGTAAAAGTTAAAATAGAGAGGGATATAAATGGAAAGGTAATATTTAGAAGGAGTAAGTATGACCTTGTCTAAGGCCATGATCTCCACTGTCATTGGTCTTGCTACTCTTCCAACCACCACATATACCCTGACTTGGCTGCCTTTACTCTCCAGCATACTCTTATCCCAGATTTTCTTATCTCTTATACTTATCTATTTGTTTGTTTTATTTATTTTTATTTAATATTTAATTATTTGTCTGTTTTTCTTCTTTTAATATATTATTTAAGTCTTTGCTCAAATATTACTTTATCAATGAGGTCTATCCTGATCAGCAGATTTGAAAATTTAATCCTGTCTACATATTTGATTCATATTATTCTGTTCCATTTATCTTAATTTGTAGCATGTATCAGCTTCTCATAACTTTATGCATTCTATTCATAGATAATTTTCTGTCTCCTTTACTGAGAATGTAAATTCCAGAAGAGCAAGAAGTTGTTTTTTTGTTTTTTAAAGATTATTTTTATTGTTTTTGACAGAGAGAGAGAGACAGACAGACAGAGACAGAGAGAAGCGGGAGGGCCCAGAGCAGTCTCCATAGTTGACAGCATCAGTTTTCCACATAGTTTTACTCCACAGATGGGTGAGGGTCTGCACAGGGCAGGAACTGGCCTGGGAGCCTCCTATGTAGGCTCTGGCAAGAATTGAACTGGAGGCACACCCCTGTTCAGCATGTGAGTCCACCTGGGTCAGGACCAGGGTTCAATCCTCGGGCTCTGGGACTTCAAAGCGAGCGCTCAACCCACTGAGCCATCCCAGCTTCCCCAAGAAGTTGGGGTTTTTTTTGTTGCTGTTGTTGTTTAAAGTAACTTCAACTTTAAAAGAGTAACTAGCATTAAATATGTGCTGAAAATATGAAAGAAACGAAGATGAAAGGCCAGATATAAGACTTCATGAGACCTAATGCATTATTAGATATAGAAGTTCAGAGATAAACCAAGGATCCCTCCATTTTTCTAGCATGGGTGACTGGGTAGACTATCATTTACCTAATGGAGAAAGAGAAGGCTGAAGGAGGAGCAGGTTTAGAAAGAAGACAGTAAGTTCTGGTTTGACTGTATTAAGTTTGAGATGCATGTGGGGTGTGCTGATGAGATGTCCACTTGGAAGTTCAGAGGAACAGCCTTGACTAGTATGGAAAAATTAGGTGTCATCTGCGTGTACATGATTTCTAGGACAGTAGAATGGATAAAATTGCCCTTGGAGAGTGGAGCGCAATAACACACTCTACTAAATATTGGGACTAGTAAAAATATATAATATCATAAATATTAAATGTGAAATGTCATCTTTATGTATTATGATTTGGGAGATAATTACAGATGGTAAGGTGTCATGGGGCAATCTCAGAAGGGGAGGCCATTGTTTAATTATCACAGCCATAATACAGCATCCCAAGGCTTAAATTAGTGCTTCACCAATTATCCTGACTGGTCTAAAAAAGCCACCTTCTCCCCGACCCACCTTAGGCTTTGTTTAGAGTAAGCTTTGTAGTTTCTCTTGTTTTTCCAGAGCAAGCTTGCAAACCCTAAGATTCTTTATATTTGTCAGAAAAAAATTAGATCAAAATTTTTAGATTGCATTTCTAATCAAATTATTTTGATCCTCAGTTAACTGCTATTGAATCGATGAATATTCCTAAAACAACTGGCACTTTGGGGCCACATAGCAGTGTTGGAAAATTACATACATGCAAAGCTCCATTGTCTTTAAAATTAGCTGAATTAATTGTGTAAGTTTGGAGAGTTTATCTATAGTTTAAGATTAAAAGGTGAGTGCATTTTCAATTGTAGAAAATATTTTTAAATAATTTATTCTTTACACCTAATATTATTTTGATTGATATTGGCCACATATATTTGTATGTAGTATGACTATTTCCTGAAAATCAATAAGCATTCTAAAAAAAATTGTTGTAGTTTTTGTGGGGTTTTTTTCTGATTTCTTCTGTACTTTCAAAATATTTATTATGACATTCCACTGGATGTGGTTTTGACAGGGTAACTTATTGGATTTCCAAAACAATGGATGTGTGTGAAATATTAGATTTGTCTTATTTCTAAAATTAGAACAGCAGCCACTCTGATCTGGAAGAATACCATTTCAAATGATAGTTTCTGGCAGACTGATGAGAACAGGTATATTTTAATTAATTTTTTTCCAATTTAATCTGCCACAGTGTGTAGGCTTTTCCCTCAATCTTTTCACGGAGGTGAAGAAATCCTGAAAAAAAAGATAAGTTTAATACTCAATATTTTTGTATTTATAAAAATGAAAAATTTAAACCTAGACATATTGTATATTAAAAGATAAAAATTAGTCAGAGCTATATTCATATTTGATAAACTGCTAATGTCTTTGAGAACCTATTGTTAAGAGTGCACAACACTGGATAATTAACAATAATGGGATCATGTTGTAAAATGCCATCCTGAGCAATTTTAATATCGGAAACTGGGTGACGGTTTCAGACTATGTGGTTCCCAGGCAGCAGAAAAATTAAAGTGTTGGGAACACAGAGATATGAATGGCCCATGAAGCTATAAAAGGTTGAAAACCCACTTGGACAAAAGTGACATTATGTTCTACATAAATACAATTCTCTATTAGTCCGTTAATGATTACACCTGGACAAGGAGTGTTGGGAAAAATTGAATAGAACAAAATGCAAGGAGAAGGGAGGGAAAAGGTGAGACAGACTCATTAGTCAACCAAACCAATTACTCACCATGATATAATGTCATATCTAAGAGTTAAAATTAGGCATGAGCTCAGTATTACAGTTTTTTGAGGCACTGATGGAACCATAGGTATCGTGCAGACTATGTTGGCACTATTTTTGGCAAGAAGCTCCTATTAAGGCAAGTAGGGGCCTGGAGAAGCTTCTCACGATACCACCTCTCAAAAGCCTTACCTCATCCAAACTTCAGCAAATTCTCTCTCAGTTTTCAAAATAAAGGAGGGAAGCCCATTTGTTGTACACATTAAGACCCAGTTTAGACTTTCAATTGGGCCCATTAATTACTGCTAATAATTACCACTGATCACAAGTAAAATGATTAAACTGCTAAAAGTTATACTTGTAAAGATCCTAGCCAGGTATTGCTTTAGTTTCAGTTAAATAAGCAGTATATTACATACAGTACTAGAGGTAAGAAATAAATAGATGAAAAGGTAAATCTCCATCAAGCCTCTCTCTGATATGTATTTTTTGAGACCATGTTATTAGAAAATAGATGCTCTGTGAAAGTAGAAATTTAAATTCAAAACAGACAATGACGGGACGGTGGTTAAATGGAGGCCTAAACTCTGCTGCTTGGATGAAGAAGAAAGACAGAAAGAAAAGTGGTTATTATTTTTTTGTTGAACAGTGAGAGGAAAAAGGGAAATCCATGTTACAGAAAAAGGCTGAAAAAGAATCTCATAAAAGTTTCTCTCAAATTCTCAACCAGATTGTTGTGTTTCTTAAAATTGAGGACAAGCTGAACACCAAAGAGGGGTTAGAATTCTGCTGAGACATATTAAAGTGGTTGAAGTCTGGCTTACTGGGGCTGCACAGATTCTATTGCTTAAAAAATTTTGACTTTTAAATGTTTATAGATAATAACAGTCACTCACCAGAGCATGTGCTTGTCAAGTCTCCCATCCACAGATGCTTTCATGATCACAATGTTATTTTAGTCTCTGCCATTTTACTATCTCAGGCAGTGGCTTTCAAAGTTTTTGAACACAATCTACAGTAAGAAATACATTTTACGTCCTGACACATAAAAACAGACATATATAATTTAAGTGAAAGAGTTACCACATGGGAGGTACTTCACTATTTCCTTTTCTTTACTATTCTAGTCTATTTCATTTTATTGCTAGTTACAATACACTGTTCATTTCTAATACTATAGATTATGTGTGATCTGCAGTGTGAAACATGCTGGTGCAAGGTTTTCTTCCTTTTTAACTGAAGTAGGTCTATTTATAAAGGTATTTCTTACAAACAGAACAACAAAATGCAATTTTTAGAGACATTAAATAAGAATACAAGCAGGGGTAGTTGTTTTAATCAACCTTATTTAATGATTAAGATTACCGGGAAAGCTGGGATGGCTCAGCGGGTTAAGCTCTCACTTTGCAGCCCCGGAGACCAGGGATCAAATCCCGGCTCCGGTCCAGGTGGACCCACATGCTGAGCTGGGCTGTGCCCCCAGTTCAGTTCTTGCCGGGACCTATGTGGGAGGCTCCCAGCCCAGTTCCTGCCCTGCGCAGCCCCGCGCCCACCTGTGGAGTGAAACTATATGGAAAACTAATGTCAACTATGGAGACCGCTCTGGGCCCTTCCCCTTCTCTGTGTCTTTCTCTATCTGTCTCTCTCTCTGTCAAAAAACAATAAAAATAAATCTTTAAAGATTAAGATTACCTTTCATAACTTTCCCATTAATCATTTATGTGGGTCCCACTGAACTCTTTAAAACTTGTACTTATGAACTACCTGATGATGTGATACATTTAAATAGACTGACCAAATGTACCATTTTAAACTGGACAGAAAACAAGGTACTGTTTCAACTGACACATATGTTAAGCCCAGTCTCACTGGATAAATTCAAGGTGTCAGTAGGCTGACCGTAGGTACCATTTGAAAAAGAACAATATATTGTTTTATGTCCCATTTAAAATAGCATGTCTGGGGAATGCCAGAATAGCCCAAAAGGTTGAGTGCTTGCCTTGCAATCACAAGGTCTGAGGATCAAGTCCCAGCCCCAGACCATGCAAACTCATATACTGAACTGAAGTGCAATTGGTAACCACCAGGATGGTGGTGAATGTTCTCACCTCCTGTATGAGAAGCCTCCAGATCAGTTTCTGATCTGCTGGCCCTACATCCAACTGGGTGGAATGAAAGTATGTCACAAGTAATGATGTAGTCACGGAGATTTCTCTGGTCACTTCCCCCTTTTCTCTCTGTCTCTCTTTCTCTTCTTCTCTCTGTCTCTCTCTCCTCCATCTCTCTCTCTCTCTCTCACCTTCTCTCAAACAATAAAATAAACAGTTAAAATGTACGTCTGGTCAGCCTAATTAGATTATGATAGAAAATGTTAGTACCTATGAAGAACTTCTATTATATGGTATTATTTTTGCCTGTGTTTAACTCTTTTTGACATATTAATAGATAAAATTAAAATTTGTAATACAATTTGTCTTATTCTAATTTTATTTTAAAAGATTAGTTATATTTTCAAATAAACAAATTCACTTCTGAGTACATAAATACAGCCAGAGGTTAATTTACAAATAAGAATTAATTCTAAAGTTTCTATAGCTTTTATTTTTAATATCTGAATGTAGAATATCTATATCTGAGACATAGGAAAATATTTCCAGAGAATTTTTATTAATTTAAATTTTTCTTATACCATGTATTTTATGTCTGAAACATATGAGGAAGAAATCTATGCAGATAATTGCATAATCTAGAAAATATATTTAGCTAATAATGTCAACTAAAGAAAAAAAGTGTGATTTGGATTAAACTTTTCGTAAGTGTGTTATTCCCTTTCACTGGGCATAAACAACCTTAATGATTTGGTCAAGTTGTTTAAACGTAATTTATACTGAAATAACAATTGGCCTCAAAATAAATCTTAATCCAAATTTTATAGAGTGGGGAAATCCCCTAAATTTAACCAGATTTATAACTCACACTCAAATATCAAAATAATGATTATGACTTAGGAGAAATAGAAATGATAGGTCAATAAAGATATTGACTTGTGACAATTTACTAAAAAATTCAAGGGTACTTATAACTTATTTTTTTAATTAAGAAAGAATCAAGATATAATATTCTGAATGAGAGTTTAGATTAAATTATTTTATTCATGTGTTAAGCATGATTAAAGTGAACTAGAGTTCAGAGAAAGGAAAGAAATAAATTCTTAAAAGAAAATAATCAATATTGGATAAGTCAAGGCAGTGAGTTATAAGGAAAAACAAAGACAGGTGATAATAAGATTGGATGGGACACAAGAAAAAACAAAATCAGAGAATGTATAACCTCAGTATACAGCCTCGAGATGAAATAATTTCATAGGTATGCTCTAGCTTAATTCTGGGAAAAAAGATAATTCTGGGAATTTGCATGGTTTTTCTGAGACCAATGTAAAATGTATTTCCAAATATTAGCTGAGGAAAATCTCATGTTTGAAATATCTCTGATTTATGTAGATTTCTAAAGTTACTGAGTATCTCTGAATCACAGTCTCTAGAAATGACTGCCTTGCTGAGATCATGTTCCTCAAGTTTTTTACCTAAAGCTGAAATCAAATGCTTGACCTACGTTGAGCCAAGTTAAATATTTAACTTTGGAGATACATGTATATGTACATATGTATACATGCATGTATATGTATTCACATATATGTACACACATATACATAACTATGTATGTGTTCATGTGTACACATACATATGTATAACACATAGATATGCATTTAAGAAAAGAAAAAAACTATTAAATTTGTAATACTCAGGATACACCAATAACAAAAGAGGAATACAAGTCACTTTTGACTTCTACAATTACAAGAGGAGCTCAAACCATCAGCATCCAGACAATTCTAATTACAGTGAACTACTGCTTAAGCAATATTGACCAAAGTATCCACTTGTATGGCTTGCACATATCATTTCAATTTACCACGCATCTCAAATTTTTCATAAATGCAATGCAGTTGTTGGCTGAGTTGGATGTTTTGTTGCGCACTCATACCTCTATTGTCACTGTACCTCCACAACATTCTTGAATTTCAAATACCATGTCAAAATGGTCTTGTTTCTGTGCTTCTGCCATTTTCTTTGATGTCATGCCTGATGCCTGGTGAGGCTAGCATTCATTTGATTAATGCCATCTTCTGAGTGAACATCATATTGTACATTGCTACCATAATTCAATTCAATCTCAAAAATTAATGCATAGATAACATCTCTTAAAATGTGTATATACATGTTTTGGCACCCGAGTATATATATGGTCTGACAATTAAGTCCCCAAATTCATCCTAGAAAAATTGCTACAAATCTCAGTGATAAATATCACTATGGTCACCTTCAAAGTACTCCCATTGGGAAGTTGTGCATTATCACCAGTGCCTAGTCCACCCTTCAAATCAATTTTGAAACTCTTTTGCTGGAATGGACATCAGAGTCATCATATTACCCTTGATGTCCTAAATGTCATAAAAAATGTCTTTCTCTGAATATTTTCTTTATCATTGGGTTAAAAAAAAGAGTCATTGGGGACCAGATAAGGTTAGCAGGGAGGATGTTTCAATACAGTTATTTGTTTATCGGCTAAAACCTCCCTCACAGACAGTGCCCTATGAGCTGGGGCATTGTCATGATTCAAGAGCCATGAGTTGTAGGCAAAGGGTTGACTTGAGGTCACACAGCCCTTTCAGCACTTCCAAATAGTCAACATGGTTGACAATTTGTCCTATTGGTACAAATCCATAATAAACAGTCCTTCTGATATCAAAAAAATGTTAGCAGCATCATTTTGACTCTTGATTTGAACTGATGGAAGTATTTTGGACATGGAGAATTGGCTGACTTCCATAATGCACTTGGACGCTTTGTTTCAGGGCCATATTGGTACACCCATGTTTCATCACCAGTGATAACGTGGCCCAAAACATTGTCTTGCCTCTCCAAAAGGTGTTGGCAAACTTCGACTGTCCTTTGCTTTTGTGCATCAGTAAGTTTCTTTGGGGCCATCTCTGCATGTCTTTCTCATGCCAAGATTTTCAGTGAAGATTTTCCTAACTATTTCTCTATCAATGCTTGCCTGGTCTGCTATGCTTCTCACAGTCCGCTGAGGATTTTGACGCACAGTTCAACGAATATGTGCATGTTTTCATCAGCTCTGCTTGTTACTGGGTGCCCTGACCTTTCTTCATCAGCGACTCTTTGTCCTCAGAAAAACATTTATTTCATCTGTGCACTGCTTTTTTCTTCATGGCATTATTTCCATAAACTTGAACTAACATGTTCCTGATTTCACTTTCACTCTTGCCAAGTTTAACAAGAAATTTAATGCTTGTTCATTGCTGTAATTCAAGCTCTGACAGTCTCACAATGCCACACAAAAACACAACAACAATAATGGATGCCACTCAAAAAGATGTCACCACCCCTCGACACAAACACAGGTGTGAGACACAGATATACCAAGGTTATGAAACCTTAGCGAGTTGTTTGTACAGTGCTGCCAATGTAAGAGCATGGTGGCAAGTTCATGACTGTAATTGTCAGACCTAGTATAATATAAAGTCAATTTATGAAAAATAAATTATATGTTTATGTATTAGCAAAAAAAAGTTAAAATTGAAAATTAAAACAAAAACTTCTATAATAGCAGCAGAAACATGAAATAATTTGGGATAAATCTGAACAAGCCCAAAGTAATTTTTATAATTTTAATAAGGAAAGAAATTTTATATTAAAAAAAAAAAAAAGTTAATATTTTTTTACCTTTGTAAACTTCTAAGTTAATGGGTAAAAATATTTTTTCAACATAGGCAGAGGCATATATATGTATCTTATTAATCTACAGTGTAGAGAAACCAGCAATGGGAGCTCTTAGTCTAAGAAACTAAAGCAAATCACCAAACGTGGATTCATGGGGAGATAGGAAAAACAGACCAACCTAAAACAAGAACAGCGATTTTACTCACTCCCTGATAATCCAAGGAGGAATTATAGAAAGAATAATCCCTTTACATTTCTGAGCACACAGTAAACCCCTCTCCTTTCCAATCCTTGTGAAAAGCAAACAGAAAATGCCAAAACAATTGAGAAAGTCAGTGTAGCCACCAGCACATTATAATTTTGAATTTAAAATCAGTATAGAAAAAGTTGAATTTGTGCAATAAGTAGAATGTAATATAGAATTATATTCACATGATGAACTAGAGTTATTTTCTTTCCTTTCATGGTTCTTACCAAGACACAGAAGGAATGTAAACATAGAAGTAAACATTTTCTATTTTAGAGGAGAGAATCCAGAGACTGATAATCCAATTTAGAAAAAAGGAAGTAAGGGAAGAATGGTGCCTTTTATTTACTCTTGATAAAAGCAACAGGAAGGAGATTGGCATCAGGGAAGATAAGTTTGGATTTAACAAACTGATGCTCATTGTTGTAATTACCTCCTGTGTCTCTTTTTGATCCTGCTTACTTTGTGATATTTGATATCATAATGAATTGTTTATTGTGTTTATGAACATTTGCAAGGTGCTCATTTACTACTTCTTTCCTGTTAGAAATGCTGTTTTGTGTACTGAAAATGGCTTGACCAGCTGAAAATAATTCCATATCATTTCAATTTTTTACAGATAGACTCTGCCTAAACTCAGTCCCATGGACATTTGTTACAACTTGCACAACCACATCCTGAAGAAGAATAAAAACGCCATATTACGTGTGTAATTCCCTTCAAGCACATATCCATCTGCTACCAGAAACAACATTATGATTTGTGATTGGCAATTCCGTTTTGAAAGTAAAATGATTATTTTACCCCCCCAAAATTACCAATAAAATTTTATCCTAAAACCAGGAAAAGCATGTCAAATAATATACTAAACTCTATAATATTGCTGTAATACACTTATACAAAAAAGCTAAAAATAAATTTGTACCCAAAAAGTTTCTGTTATATTTCCTCTTAAGAAAGCCCAAAATTGAATAGAATAGGCAAATTCCCATAACTGCCTACCCTTAAACAACTATTAGTAAGCAATTATTAACCTAAAGGGCCCTCTCAATCAACAACATTTATTAAGCAACATTAGGCTGTGTAACTTGGAGAAACATTAATAGCTGTTTAAAATTTATTCATGATGAATGGCTAGATGCCTGGACATTATACATTTCATGTTAATAATTTTATTTCTACTTCAATTTTTTAATAGAGCCTATTATTTTATTTTTACAAGTGAAGGAAACAGTCTCAGGGAGATTAAGAGATTTGGCCAAGGTCACAAAAGTGGTAAATGGCAAAAATAAGATTTAAACAATTGTTTATGTGATAATATAACCAACCTATGGCTCTTCTTGTTCATTGTATTTCTTTTTTTCCATTAAGATGCAACAAATGGGTACTTTTCAGTTTGGTAGCTTGAACTGGCCATTTCTATTAAAAAGAAAATTTGAGAATGTTTGCTATTACACTAATTTGATGTGCTGAAAAGAATTCCAATAAATAAATCTTTAAAAAAAAAAAAAAAAGAGAGAAAGCCGGGATGGCTCAGTGGATTAAGCGCTCACTTTGCAGCCCAAGGGACCGAGGATCGGATACTGGCCCTGGCCCGTGCAGACCCATATGCTGAACTGGGGAGTGCCCCCAGTTCAGTTCTCACCAGGGCGAGACCCCGGCCCAGTTCCTGCCCTGTGCAGCCTCCCGCCCACCTGTGGAATGAAACTATGTGGAAAAACCAATCATGTGCAACTATGGAGACTGTTCTGGGCCCTCCCCCTTCTCTCTGTCTCTGACTCTGTATCTCTCTCTCTCTCTCTCTCTCTCTCTCTGTCAAAAACAATAAATAAATCTTAAAAAAAAAAAAAAATAGAATTCCACACTACCAGCCAGCAGCCTCTGTTTCATGTTCCTCTCTCTCCCTAACAAGCCCATTTGCACTGAACAGTAACTTCACCTTTGGTCTTTGGTGGTCTTGTCTTTAAAAAGAAATATTGCTTTAAGTCCTCCTAGAATCCTTCTGTTTTTGTCTATAAATCAACTAAGTGATATACAAAAGAATAGCAGTATTATTAAGAAAAATTTATTTTTCTAAGTTAGATGCATTTCCTCCCATCATTTATAGCAGTATGGAGGAGTCAATATTATGGATTATCACAATTTATTTTACCTATACATTCCTTTTAGACATTTAAATTGCTTTATGTTTTTACTGTTATAAATAACACTGAGAGAATGTTTCTTTGTGTGCATATCTTTGAAAAATTATTTCCTGAAATTATTTATATTCCTAGAAGTGGAATTATTAAATTAAAGATCATGTTTATTTAAAATTTTTAAACAAAATACTCTGATAGAAGGTTTTAGGAATAATTTTCTTAAAGCCATAACAACACTGAATATTAATATCTTTTTTAATAATTTGCCAAAATTATAGGTAAAATAGTGTGTAATTTATTTAAATGGCATTTCTAAAATGTTCTGATCATGACTATTTTTCCATATACTCATTACTCATTTTCCTTGCCCTCTTTTGTCAATTTTCTGGTTATGTTTTCAGCTGATTTTAATTATTTACTGATATGTAAGATATAAGATATATAATAGTGCACAAATATTAGGTATGTAGGTCAATGATTATATTAGTTACTGTATACATCTTTGTGAAAAAACTAGTTTAAAACTTACTGACTTAATATGACCAACATTCATTATCTCCTAGTTCTGTAGGTCAGGGTGGTTATACTTGGGGTCTCTCTTGTTGCTGCAACCTAGAGGTTGGCACAAGCTGCAGTACCTGATAGCTTGACTGAGGCTGGAGCAATCACTCCCCAAGAAGACAAACCCGCATGACTATGCAATGGAGAACTCATTTTCTGGCTATTGCTTTGCTATATGAACCTCTCCTGAAAGCCGCTTGAGTGTTCTCAGCACATAGAAGTAGGATTTTTCCTGACTGGGAAACCCATGGAGAGGAAAAGTGAAGAGGAAGTCTTTTTATGACCTCATCCCCTTAACTGCACACTGTCACTTTCTTTGTTCTATTCAGGAGAAGTGAGTCATTAAGTCCAGCCCACATTCAAGAAGGAAATTAGGCTCTAATTTAAAAAAAAAAAAAAAAGTGTCAGAATTTGTGGCCATATTTTAAAACTTACAATAAATTTTTATATATACATAAATGTACTGCAACAGCTTAGCACCCAAATAAAGTTATGAAATTTTTGCAATAAGCAATAAATTAGTTTTGTTTGTTCATAAACTTTATATAAATAATATTACATATAAAATACAGTCTTTTTACCAGATTGTTTCACTTAATATTATGTCAGATTCATTCACGTTGTTTATACAGGTAGTTTATTCTTTGTATTTCAGTATAGTATTCCATGAATTTGTAACAATTTATCTATTCTACTATTGGTTATGAAATGTCTCTCTTTGTCTCTATTAAAATGTTTTGCCTTACAGCCTACACTGAATGATGTTAAGTAAGTGTTACCTGCTTTCATTCCGTTAGAACATCTTTTTTCTATACATTTGCTTTCAGTCTGTCTGTTGCCATATTTTTATAGTACGTCTTATAAAGTGTATAGATGTATTTTGTATCTAGTCTAACAAGCCTTTGTCTTTCAACTAAAATATTTGACCCCTTATATTTTCTTCAATTGCTGATATGCAATTGGTTCATGTAAAAAATATTTCTATTTATTTTTTATTTGAACATCTACTTGCTTCTTATTCTAGTGTTCTTGCCTTTTTTGAACTAATCAAGTTCTTAATATTCCATTTTATCTCTATTAGTTTTTTTGTTTTAATTTATTGTTAAATTTGATGAGGTTACATTGGTTGGTAACAATTAGACAGTTTATAGATGTACAAGTCCACATCACATCATTCATGCATCGTATTATGTGCCCATCACTCAGTATCAGTTCCCCT
>PVKE010011030.1:0-41163 GCA_004027555.1 Craseonycteris thonglongyai
TTTGAAGGGAAAAAATAAACCGAGGAAGAAGGGCACAGAATGGGGAAGCCCAAAACCGTGTGTATAAAAAGCACAGAAACTATGCATCTGTGTGGGAGATTTCAAAAAACTCAACAGAAAGCAACATGTTGCAAACAGCACAAGAGAGACAGAAATGGATACATTTTAGATGTTTGGTAAAAACATTGGATTTTTCCCCAGAATCTATTAATGGCCATGCTTGTTTTTCAGGCCCAAGGAATTCACTCTGGGACTAAAGGCTGGCCATGGACTGGTGCCAGTTTGTAGACTGTTAGGAAATGGACTACAAAGCAGGAGGTAAGTGGAGGGCAATGGAGCGCAGCTTCATCTGTATTTACAGCAGTTCCCCATCTCTTTCATTACCCCCTGAGGTCCATCACCTCGTCAGATCAGTGGCAGCATTAGATTCTCATAGGAGCAAGAACACTATTCTAAACTGCAATTGTGCATCCCCCTCCCCACCCCCAGTCAGTGGAAAAAAATTGTCTTCCATGAAACTGGTCCCTGGTGCCAAAAAGCTTGGGGACTCCTGATATATAGAGACTTGCTTTAAGAAAGCACACGATCAAGACTCCAGGGTTTCAAGTTAATCAGTTATTTAAATATCATCTATATAGAACACAATTTTTTTCAGAAGAAGTTAACAGAAACCAGTGTCCTTAAAATAAATCATCCAGATTACAGTAAAAAATAATAAATGTAAAGAGGAAAATCTAACATATAGTCAAAAGAAGAAGCAACACACAGAAACATAAACTTAGATAACACAGAGGGTAAATAAAGACTTTAAAGAAGAAAACATAAAATGTTTAAGAAATTAAAGAAAAAATCTTGTCAAAATAATTAAACTGGTGACTAATTTCATCAGATAAATGGAAACTTTATGAATAAAGAAATAGAAATTCTAGGGCAGGAAGTAACAATATCTGAATTTTTAAATTCTCAAGCTTCAGACAATATGGAAGTTGGCAAGCAAAGAAAGTAACAGCAGGGAGACAGACACAAAGAAGAAAGGCAAAGGTAGACAAAAGGAATTTATCTAAAAGAAAGTGGGGGAAGCCGGGATGGCTCAGTGAGTTAGTACTCGCTTTGCAGCCCCAGGGATCAAGGATCGAATCCCAGCCTGGGCCCTGGCCCATGTAGACTCATATGCTGAACTGCAGTGTGCTTCCCATGTGGGAGGCCTTCAGTTCAGTTCTTGCCACCTGGTTGGCCCCTGGTTTGCTGGAGTGTGACTCCCATGCAGGAAGCCCCCAACCTGGTTCCCACCCTATGTGACCTCCACCCACCTGTGTGGAATGAAAACATTTCAAAAACTGATGATGTCTGTCTGTCTGTCTGTCTGTCTGTCTGTCTGTCTGTCTCTCTCTCTCTCTGTCAAAAACAGTAAAATAAACCTTTTAAAAAATTAAAAAAAAAAGAAAAACGAACTTGAAACAAAATTAAGCAAATATATGTAATGTGTACCTAAAAAAAGAAAAAGAGTGAAAACTAAAAAGAAATAAAAATACTTGCAGACATATTGAAAGAATACATAAATTAAAAAAAATATTTATTCTATTGTTTTTGATGGGGGGGTGGTGCATAGCCGCCTCTATAGTTGTATGTCATCAGTTTTTAACATATTTTCACTCCACGGGTGGGCACAGGGCCACAGTGCAGGAACTGGGCATAGGACCTCCCACATGGGAGGCACATTGCTGCTACCCAAAGGCCTCCCGCATGAGAGGCACACTACAGGTGGGAGCTGAACCAAGGGGTCTCAAACGTGGAAAGCTCACCCTGGCAGGAAATAAACTGGGGTGGGAAGCATGCCCTGGTTCAGCATATGGGCCTACTTAGGCCAGGGCCTGGACCAGGACTGTGACTTGATCCTCAGACCCTGGCACTGCAATGCAAGCACTCAACCTGTTGAGCCATCCTAGCATCCCGAAAGTATATACAACTTATAGATCTAAGATGCTCAGAGAACTCTAAGCTTTATAAATATGAACAAACCCACATCTAGTCACATCATAATCAAACTACAGAAAACTAAATATAAGAAAAATCTTGAAAGATGCTAATGAAAAAATTTATACTTTATATAAGGGGACCTTGATAATAATAGTGACTAAATTCTGATCAAAGAATGTGAAGGAAAGAATGATGTGTGACCTGAATCATTTTGGGACATCAAGGCATCCCAATAGCGCAACTAAAGACACTCACAAAAGAGGATTTTCAGAACTGCTTTAGAATGTGGTAAGAACAGTGAGATAAGTGTGTTTGAAGAGACGGAGAGTGTTTTAAGGGGACTAATGGCCATGTGTCTTTTACTGTAATAAATGGTTTTATTTAAATTTTCGCTGAGTCTTTTTATCACACCTCGTATATACCACGCATATATCAATTTAAAAAAGCAAGAGTGCTTATATTAACATGAAATAAACTAGAATTTAGAATGAGTAATATTATTTGGACTAAAGAGGAACATTAACATGAATAAAGGATCAATTCACACAAAGCACAAAACTATCCTAAATAAGCCTCATCTAGTAAAAGAATCTTGACATACATGAAATGTCCGTAAATGTAGGTAAATGATCTAGAGTAATAGAAATTAAATAAAAATAATGATTACACATGTAAGTGAGTGTTGATTCAAAAAATTCATGTGGAAATTTTTTTGAGTAATGGATATATTCTATATTTAATCTGGGTGGTGGCTACAGTTTATATTAATTTATCAAAACTTGGGGAATTGTGTTTTTAAGATTTATTTATTTACTGCATGTAAATTTTACCTCAATGAAATAAATCAAAGGAACTTTTTATGTGCCAGACACAGTAACACAAACAATACCAGATTTCATTTATTATCTGCATGCATATGATGAGGTACATATAATTTTTTAATTTTAAGAGTGATTGAAAGATTTATTTAAGGTCACAGAATTAGTTAGTGGTAGAATCAATATTTAAATGCACTTTGTTATTTATTCTACGATACCATAGCCTGATAAAAAGATCCTATGTAATGTAAGTATTGTAATCTCTCTTATATAGCATGCCATTAATATTTGGTTAGGCTTCTCTTTTTATTTTTTTATTAATGATATTTTGTTGTAAATAATCCTGCTATAAAGATTTGAATCATCAGCAAGTCCATTGTCAAGAGGATCTTTCTAAAGAGTGGAAAAGTTAAAATAGCTAAGATGAATTTCTTAGTAATCATTAGTATGTGGAGCATTCCAAGAGTTACAAACAAGTTCTACAAAACACTATGCTAATTATATAAAAATTAATCACAGAAACAAGATAAGCCATACACAGACAATGCATTTCAACACCACTATCACACCAATATGTGAATAAGTGTTTTTGTAAATATATAGGGGTTATTTTTTTTTCCTCTGTATTTCTATTTTCTTTTAAATTGACAAAAGAAAAAAAAACCTTATTTCAAAATGACATATTTTTTAAATGTGGTTTGTGATTTTAATGCCAGCTGTATGACTTGGAGGTTTAAAATTGAAGCCCTTGACTTGTTTGAGGCTCACCTTCTCCTGAGAGACAACTAAGAATTAACTGGAGTAATCAAGACTTATTTCTGAAAACTAACTATCCCAGAGGAAACATTCTGCAGTCTTCAATAGCGGAGAATTTATAATCCTGGATTTAACAAATTAAAAAAAAAAATGTAATAAAACATACAGCAGTTAAATTTTACAGAACTATTCTTTTTGACTCAGAAGACATTTGGAAATCTTGCAATGTGTCAGGGTCAATCAGCATTGTCAATATTGTGATTATTGTTGTCTGTTATAGACTTATAAACTAGTCACTAAAGCTTTCAGTTGGCTTCAATTCTACATAAAGAAAGTCTATTATGGTTATAGAAATTTTACATTTTAATTAAATGAATAATATCTTGCTTTGCATTTATTAGCATTTAATATATAGTTCATCTTATAGTACTTTGTATTTTCTAAATGCATTGCATTATTTTCTAACCCACCCTTTATTAAATATTCATTTAATCATGTATTCATTCATTGTCAAATGATGCCATTATGTTCATTTCTCTGAAAAAGAAAAGAAAAAAAGGCAACCAGAGGTCTTCCAAATCAGTCAATAAACACCAAATACCAAATCAGCCAATAAACCTCTATCACTGACCATATACTCGTACTGTAGTTGCGCTCCAGATGCAGTCCACAATTGACCCATGTATAATTTGAATCCTAAAAACAAACTCAAGGATATTGCTCCAATAATTTTGAGCTTTCTGCTTTATCATTGTTTTCTTGTTCACATCTAAATTATAGCTTAAACATAAACCATATTTTAACACATTCCATCTTAATACCAACCAACAGACTCTCCCTTGATCTCATATCCTTCTTCAGATATTGCCTTTTCTTTCATCTCTCAGTTATAAACTGGATGTTTATTTCCCCCAAAATTTTATGTTGAAATATGATATTCAGCGTGATAGTATTTGGAAATGGGGCTGCTGGGAGGTCATGAGTCCCACATGATGGGATAAGTTTCTTTGTGAAAAGAGGACAGGAAGCTCACTTGCCTCTTCATGTCAGAAAACATAAAAAATCAGCCTCCTGCAACTAGGAAAAGAACTCTGAAAACCTGACCATACTGGCACCCTGATTTTGGACTTTCAACCTCCATAACTATGAGAAATAAATATTTTTTTATAAGCCACCTAGTCTATGTTTTTTTGATACAGCAGCTAAAACTGACCAAGACAGTCTTCTTACAATAACATATTCAAAAGAGCTGTCAGAACTCATTCTTTCTACATCATATTCAATTACCTCTTGAACTCTCTTTAGTCCTCACATGTCACCACTATTCTCTTCACATCACTGCTGTCAAAGTCACCAATAACCTCTGTTTAGTAGGCCTATCAGCATCATATGATAAGTTTATCACTTTCTCTATTCTTAAAATATTTCTTCATTTGACTTCTGAAATACCAGTTTTTATTGGTTCCCTTCCGTTGCTTCCCCTCTTCTTTATTGTTCTATGATGCATAGAATTGTGACTGCTACTACCATGATTTAGGCATTCAGTAAATATTATTTGAATGAGTAAATAAACGAATAGTGCTTTAAAGCCACTCTTACTCCTCATCTATAGATAATCATATAATAGAGCCAATATAAGTGTTAAAAAAAAGAATGCCAATCCTTTGTGTCTTCTGAAAACAGGACAAAATGAGGAGGAACTATTCCTATGAAAATCGTAAATACAGCCTATTGATAATTGTCAACGCAATTTTTTTGTATAATGTTAAATTAGAAGATATTTATAGATTTTTAAAATTTTAGTGTAATCTTTTTAATCAGAGTAAAATTAACATTCATTAGCAATTGCATATAGTGATAATTTTAATGTATTCATCAACATTATGTCCATAAATGTCACAAATATACATTTTTTTCTACATATAAATTTTCTATGCAAATCACATACTTGTCAAAAGTTTTCTCAAATTAAATGGTTAGGATAGGTAGCTACACTGAAAATTTCTGTCTTAAGATAGTACATGGGGAAGCTGGGATTGCTTAGTGGGTTGAGAGCTCTCTTTGAAGCCCTGGGGACTGGGGATGGAATCCCGGCCCCGGCCCATGTGGACCTATGTGCTGAGCTGGGGTGTGCCCCCAGTTCAGTTCTTGCCAGGGCCTATGTGGGAGCCCCTGGCCCAGTTCCTGCCCTTCGCAGCCCCGAGCCCACCTGTGGAGGGAAACCATACGGAAAACTAATGCTGCCAACTATGGAGACTACTCTGGCCCTTACCCCCTTCTCTCTTTGTCTCTCTCTCTGTCTCTGTCTCTCTGTCTGTCAAAATCAATAAAATAAATCTTAAAAAAAATCACTACAAAACAAATTTTTCTTAAAAAAAACAATAAACCTGTTAATTTTCCAAGAACAATTAGTTATTTTCTTTAACACGATTCCTAGAGGCACAAAAGGGTCTCTATAAAATAAGAACAAGCAGGGCAGAAAAATGTGAATTTATTAAATAATTTGGTATGCATATTTATATTTTCTTTGTTTAAAAATACTTTCTTATTACTAAGAAAATTATTCTAATACATGGTGACATTACCATCTGAGAAGTCATGATTTTAAATAAGATATCCTTATTCTATTTTTTCAGCACAGACAAAGTATCCTCAAGTAACATAATTTATACTAGTCAGGGTCAGTTCATTGTTTTACCTTACAAACTGAGTCATTAAGTGAAAAAAAGTCATATGGTGATCAGACATCTATAATTTATTAAATATTTGAGAATAAAATCACCACACAATTTTAATAGATTCTTAATTATAATTCCCAAGTATCTTTTATTCCTTAACTAATTGGGTAATGACATTGCTAGAATTAATCCAAGGTCATCAGCTAGCACACAGTGCAGATGGTTTATGCATTTTACGGGTATACAGGGGATTTGAGATTACTGTTGCCTGCTGCTTTTCAAACTAATTTTTATTCTTAAAAATCCACATTTTTCACTGCAGCTGAACAGCTAAGCCATATGTTGCTTTGTGAATACTTTAAATTATCTGGTGCATGTAATTATTATACCGAAACTGGAATGCATTAGTACTTTTCGATTTTGTTGTAAGAAAAGGACACTTACAGCACTATGCTGTGTGTGTTTTTTATTTTGCTATTTTTCTCAGTAACAAGCTTTAGGTTAAATTATGGTCCCAGTGAGAATTTTAACCTAAAATACATTGCTTGGCTGATCTATCTCCTATTAGGCAGTATATCCCAATACAGCTCAGAACTTGACTAATGCTATTTGAGATACAATGTTAATTTATCTAGCTGCTACCATTTGGCTGTGAAATGTCTTTTCAACTTCCCTTGTGGTAGCCATGAAAAATTGGAATGAGGTATTTCTGTGCTTTTGTCAAAATTCTGACATGCCATTGGCATGTTTTACAATTTGGGGTTTTGAGAAGTCTTTTTACGCCGTGCTATGAGAGAACTGTCTTGATTAAAGCATACTAATAGTAATAATACTTGTTATTTGTTAATATTTAACAGTCATCAAAGTGTTTACATATGAAATGTCTTCTTTACACAAAACCAATATGGGAGGTATATCAATTTGCATATGAAAAACTCAAAATCAGAGATCTTAATGTTCTACTCAAGGTCACACAGCCAGTAAATGACCAAACAAAGTGATGACTTTATACTTCTCTAGTCTTCCTAGAGCCTGTTCTTTCCCAGTGAATAGATCCAGTGTCCTATTTTTTGTTTGTTTGTTTGTTTTTTGATGTATTTTTTTATTTTCCTCTTGCTGCATGTATAAGTTAGTCACTAACCATGCAAAGGCAGATACACAAGAATAACCTGTATTAGGGTTCTCTAGAGAAACAGAACCAATATGTTTTATCTATATCTCATCTACCTATCATTCTTCCATCTATCATCTCTTTATCATCTATCTATCTATTTATCTGAGAGCTACATTTTAAGAAATTGACTCTCATGCGATTATAAATGCAGGCAATTCCCAAGATCACAGGATAAATCAGCAAGCTGAAGATTCAGGAGAGCCAATAGTTGAATTCTAATCTAAGTCCAACGCCCTGAGAAGCAGAGGAGGCCATTGTTTATTCCCTGACCAAATGCCAGTGAGCGTGAGACCCGGAAAGAGTTGATGTTTCAATTTGATTCTGAAGGCAGGAAAAAGTCAATGTTTTTGTCCACAGGGGAAAGTCTCTTACTTGGGAAAGTGTTAGCTTTTTTATTCTATTGAAGACTTCAACTGATTGCATGAATGCCATTAAAATTGGGCAGGGCCACCTGTGGAATGAAACTATGTGGAAAAACCGATGATGTGCAACTATGGAGACTGTTCGGGGCCCTCCCCTTTCTCTCTGTCTCTGTCTGTCTCTGTATCTCTCTCTGTCAAAAACAATAAAAATAAATCTTAAAAAAAAAAAAAATTGGGCAGGGCAAGCTGTTTTACTCAGACTGCTGATTTAAATGTTAATCTCATCCCAAAACACACAAAAACATCTAGAATCATGTTTGACCAAATATCTAGGCACCTCAGGGCCTAGTCATGTTGACACAAAATTATCACAAAAACAAACAGATTTTTTTCTATATTTCTATTCTTTCTTATACCACTTTCCTAATTCATATAAGTTTTAAAATTAATTTCCACACATCATTTTGTAATAGAATACATCCTTACATAAATTGAATGAGATATATGTACAAAAGTCATCAATATAGTGAAGCAAGATATAGAAATATAAGAATTTATAGCAGACTGTAAAGTATCAGAAAGGTACCAAATAAATAATTGATCCTCTGTGTGTGAAGAGGGATACTTCATAGGACTCAAGTGTGGAGATAAAGCATGACCTAAACTAGAAAAGATAAGTGATAATCTAGTAAATTTAATGGGGAAAAAAAAGTCTATTTCAAGCATAGGAAAAAGCCTGAATGGAGTCAAAAGGCACAAATTTGGTAAGTAAATTTTGAAGATCATCTTGGGGACTCCTAAGGATCAAAATAAGAAAAATGAATAAGGAGAATTATGGATATCATCAAATTCCCCAAAGAGTTAGCAAAATCTAGGATCAAATGATAATTTAGAACCAAGAGATAACATGATAAAAGTAGTTGGGTTTCTGAAAAAGTTGCTTGAGGTGATGAATGGAATGGATTCAAAATAAAAGCATGGAAATAAATAAATAAATATTTTAAATTTTTGGTATAAATTTGTAAGTGTTATAACAAGGTAGCAGCTGAAGGAAGAAAGCATTACTAAAAAAAACTAAAAATAAATAACTGCTTTATAAAAAAGGAAGATTTTAATGATATGTCAAGATTTTAAAAGCAGATAGCTTGGGGAAAGATGTATCTTTAATAGAAATTGAAAACTGGGGACTTAGATTTTGTCAACACTCTAAGTTAAGGATATATGAGAACAAATAAAAACCAGTAAAAGAAAAAAGAATCATAAGAAAGAGAAGATCAAATAGGAAAACTTACCTGGAACTCTAAAAGGGGGAATGTGTCAAAAGAGGAGATAGATGTTCAGGAGAAAATAAATACATAGATGATAGATGATAGATAGATAGATAGATGATAGATAGATAGGTAGATAGATAAAACAGACACACACACACATACACACACACACACAAGTTAAAGGAGTCTGAGGTTCCAAAAAAAAATATTAATAATTTATAGCCCTTTTACTAAATGAACATTCAATACACTAATCAATTGCAGAATAAAACATTGTCACTAAGTTCTAGTTGCTAACTTTCACCATTTAATCTCTCCGTGGAGATAAGAATTAGTTATGGAGTGTTGATGTAGATGGCAATCATCGTGTTTGCCACAAACTCATTTTTTATGGAAAAGCAAACATCAGTTAGACCCCTGTCAAAACAATTAGTTAAGCTTGAGATAAGGCCTTTCAAATTTTACAAGGCTCCAAGAATTAAACAGTCTTTTAATCTGAAGCCAAATTGACATATATTACAGAAATGATAAGCACTGTATATAATTCTACATTTTTCATCATGTTACTTTTTCTGTGGTTTCCTTATCTATTTAATAAAGTATCTAATTTAGTAAAAAATGGAACATTAGAAGCTCATAATCACTGAGATAATAAGAAATAAAATTTCTTCTTACTGTTCTCACCCCTCCCAATCTACATTAGACAGTATAAAATTGAAAGAAAATCCATTTCATTTAAAAGAGCTCTTTTCTCTTACTGTAGGACTTGATAAACAACATTACTGTATTCAGGTCAATCCTAATTTATTTAATCACCATGCATCCATATTCTAACATAAGGGTCATAAGAATATATCATTTTGTCTTCCTACGTGAGGTAAAAACCCAAGGCTGAAGTATACTTGAAAGCAACTTGTTACTAAGTGCATTCTCTGCTTTTCCTCTCCCTGGGAGCATGGGTGGAAGAGAGAATCAAAGATCAGGGTCTTATTTCTGGGAGATGTGATGTGATTTATTTATTCCTGCAATAAATTTATTTTATAAATACTTAAACTTGATTCTTTTAGTGAACACACTGTCATCTATCAAAGGTTTAAAAAACATGAAGTTGATATGTTTCTTTCATAATTTACTTTTTAGGTTAACACATTTAATATAAGGTGACCAGATGTCCCGCTTTTGAACCATTTGTCCCACGTCCCACAGCATTTTAAAAAAGTCCCGATTTTTGGAAAGAATGCACAACAAGCTAGGGAACAGCGGGAGATAGACCAAATTTTTAATCAAGAAACCCCTACCCCCCATCCCGGGTCAGTGGTGTCTCGTTTTACCAATGTTAAAATCTGGTCACCTTAAAACCCAGTAATTGTGTTTAACTCCCTCAAATTTCCATGTCTTAAGACTGTTTTAAAAGTTGAGCACACTTTTTTAGTGCATACTATTCTAAATTCTGTGGTTATGAAGATGAACAGGAAGCAGTTTCTATCCTCTAGTAAGCATCACAGTAGCAAAAACATTTGAAGTTATTGCTATATTAATTAAAAATAAATTCTTTGAAGTTCATTTCACACAAAACCTTGCCTTTCTGACTTGTTCTGTATTAGACAAAAAAGAGTCCCAAGCGTCCAAATATTATA
Organism: Craseonycteris thonglongyai; assembly: GCA_004027555.1. Taxonomy (NCBI): domain Eukaryota; kingdom Metazoa; phylum Chordata; class Mammalia; order Chiroptera; family Craseonycteridae; genus Craseonycteris; species Craseonycteris thonglongyai. The sequence goes on from PVKE010011030.1 coordinate 10,674, forward strand.
GCCTTCTAATTCAAGATGTCCCAACATTGTCATTATTGACATTTTGGGCCAAATAATCCTTAGTTGTGGGTGCTGTCCTGTGCACTGTAGGATATTTAATCACAACACTCTCAGTCTTCACTAGTACTACCCCACAAGGAGTGACAACGAACAATGCATCCAGACATTTCCAAATTGCCCCCAGGTGAGAAGCACTGCTCTAATTGGAAAGGAGGACACCTGAAATTTAAAAGGCAATTAAAGGAAAGAGAGTCTACACAGGAGACACGCAGGGCAGCTAAAAAATAAAAGGGGAAACAAGAGATAGTCTGAGAATCCAAGAGAGGGAAGAATTTCAAGAAGGAATCCGGTCAGTGATATCCCATGCCATGTTCAATAGTAAAGATAATTTCTGAGAATGGAGCTTTATCAGTGCATTTCAGGTATGATTTTTACATATTAACCTTTACTACACAGTATCCTTCTCTAGCATAGTAATTCTTAAGTGGCTGTGTGCATCCGCATCACCTAGAGATTCTCAACTTCCAGAAATTCAAATTCGCTCATTCTGGACTACGCCAGGTTATATACATAATTTGGAGGGAAAAAAAATGTACTTGAGACATCCCATAATGCAATTTTCATTAAAAGCTATTTCTCTAATCTCATTTTATGTCTACTTTACTCTCTGTGTGATTTTTTTCCCTGTCTTAAGCAATGTGGGATAGTATAAGAAATATTAAACTCAACTGTTTGGTAAGAGTTTCTAGTTTCCATTTTGACACTAAAAAAATGTTTAATGGACAAAGTCCATTAAACTCTAAACTTCCATTTAATTATCTGTAAATTGGATTGAACAGTTTCTTTAACACTATTCTTCAATATATAATCTGATAAAATCACACAGTAAACAAATCTTCTTTTTTTAAGATTTATTTTTATTGTTTTTGACAGAGCGAGAGAAGAGGGAGGGCCCAGAGCTGTCTTCATAGCTGTATGCCAATAGTTCTCTATATACAGTGATGCCTTGGAATTCAAACTTAATCCATCCCAGAACCCTGTTCGAGTTCCAAAACGTTCGAGTTCCAAGACAAGTGGGTGTTTGGATAAAGCTATGGGCCATATATTAGATACATCCCATGCAAACACAGATTCCAAAGCAGCATTCGGATTCTGAGGCAAAATTTGCTTGATTTTTTCAATTGGATTTCAAGTTGTTCAAGTTTTGGGGTGTTTGGATTCCAAGGTATTACTGTAGTTTCATTCCACAGGTGGACACAGGGCCATGCAGGGCAGGAATTGGGCCAATGGCTCACAGGGCAGGAACCAGGCTGGGGGCCTCCCACATGGAAAGCATGCCAGGGGTGAGAGCTGAACCAGGGACACCCCCCCCACACACACACACACATAGTAAGCTTGTCCTGGTGAGAATCGAATTGTGGGCAGACCCCAGTTCAGTGTATGGGTCTGCATGTGCCAGGGCTGGGATTCTATCTTTGGACCCCTGGGCTGAAAGACTAGCACTCAACCTGCTGAGCCATCCTGGCATCCCTAACTATTCTTGGTGGACATATAAGTTGGCCCATTCTAATCAGAAACAAATATTGTGAAAATAAAAAGTAATCTACAGATTACAAAACAGACTTTACTCTAAAATGTGATACAATCGTTACATACTAACTGTATAATAATATGTCAAATTCTAATATATTCTAGACACAGCTGAAAAGATAAAATTGTATATAGTATACTATATGTCCACATAGAAAAATTAATTCTCAAAGCAACATTCTGAGTGATTGTAAATGTCTATATTTTGAAGAACAAAATCTTACACATTTTCATATACTATACATTTTTCCCACACATGAGATTAGTCTACACATTTAGTTTGGAATTTTGCTTTTCATGCACATTTATGTACGTAGTTGTTTTATCGTTATAGAAGTTGCCACCAGAGAGATGACTGCTGCAAATAGCCAAGAAGCAAGAAGTTGCTACTGTTCTCCACTGCCACCAACATAGGAGGTAGGACAATAGGCAACCAAACTGCCCTTTGTGAATTCATGTATCTGACTGAGCATCCACCAGTCACAGCTTCAACCAGGACAGAGGTGCATGGATGCAGGAATGCTGAAAATAGACATCTACACACTTGCCAACTTTTTCTCAGATAACCAAATACCCAAAAATGTGTGTGTGTGTGTGTGTGTGTGTGTGTGTGTGTGTGTGTGTGTATATATATTTTTTTAAATAAGTTCTGCCCCATTGTCACCTTCCAGAACTCACAGAAGTGCATCTTATTAGTGGAACTTAATTTGTGTCTAGACGAGTGGCACTAAGTAGCTTTTAAATGTCCTCTAAAAGAAGAAAAAAGTGGAATTTAAGAGACTAATGAATGCTCCACAATGTATTTCTTAATTTTTCTCTACAAATGGGGTAACAAAGACCAATGGCTTATTTTGAGTTAGTAATCTTTACTTTTGGCCATGATGATATGAATATATTAGCAAAGAATTTGGGCTATCTTAAAGACTTAATGAATGTCAGAGGAGTTAAAGTGACCTAAGTAACAAGTGACTCTTAAGTGACTCTAATCATAAAAAGAGTTGATGTAAATGGAAGCCGATTCATTTACTAGTAAAATGTTTAAAATCTGGAGTAAGCTCACTGTACAAATATCTTAGCTCCACCTGTTAGCTAACTATGGGACTTTGAACAAGTTATTTAAAATCCATGTTCCTCAGAAATTTTCTGATATATGAAATGACAGAGATATTACCTCCTTGTGTTATTGTGAGGGTTAAATGGAAAAATCTGTGGAAGATATCTAACTCAATAATTGGCACTTGACATAAACAGTACTAATGATGATGCTAATGGCAAACTGATTGTATTTATCAGGTTATCAAGATTATCTTGAAAGAATTTTTGAAATCATATAGTATCTTATCATTCATACATTTTTGATGTGTTCAAAGGTAATTGGTTAAATGTTATGTGTTATATATGCAGGTGCATGTATTTTTTTCTCACAATATTTTGTGGTTATATTTTATTATGTAATAGAATCACTGGGATGAAAATGTCTTCACCCAAAAAGATGACCTAAAAGAAATTTTGATCAAAGTTAAACTTTATGATAATTCTATGGTCATTTACAACTGCACTCTGTAATACTTCATTTGAATTTCTAAAACATTTATTCTGTTTAATAATTTCTAGATTGCCTGAAAAGGAACATTATTCCTCACATTATAGCTCCCTAATATGATTATGAGATGAGAAGTTTCTAGGATGATGCTAAGTATATAGTAAGTCATATATATATATATATATATATATATATATATATATAATATTTATGCACATATTTATATATAAACATTTTTTTATTTACACAGTTACAGAAGAATTTGGACAATGTTGTCTTTATTTTAGAATTAAAAAGCAGCCAGTGACCAACATGATATGGTAAAAAGAACATAAGTTTGAAATTAGTTTCTTACGGTAGATATCAAAATGACCACAAACTATTCCCTTTTCTGTATTTGTGTCTCTCTTTTCCTATTAAAAGGTGGAGAAAGGTAATCCATTTGAGCTTGCCTTTATGATTTGTTCTACTCAATGGCATATTTATAAATGTAATATAGAGTTTTAAATAGTGTTTGTATACTTTTCTGTTGACGTATCTTGCTTGTGAAAAACCTTCCACCATGGGAACAAACTGGGGCTAACATCCTAAATAATGAAAAATAATATGGGGAGAAGTCCCAACCTTTTCAGGCACTATGCTTGTCCCAAATATGCAAGTGAGGTCTCCGAGACTATGAGTCTCTTTCTAACTAAGCTTATCCAGAGTGGAAGAACTGCCCAGGCAAACCACAGAAATATGAGAAAACAATTAAAATGTATTGTTTTAAGCCATATACTTCAGCATCCATTTGCTGAACAGAAAAAAAAAACACTGAAAGGCTCATATTATAGTTCTACCATTTAATGGGGAAGCCGGGATGGCTCAGTGGGTTAAGCGCTCACTTTGCAGCGCCAGGGACCGGGGATCAAATCCCGGCCCCGGCCCGTGTGGAACCATATGCTGAACTGGGAGCTCCCCCAGTTCAGTTCTCTCTCTGTCTGTGTCTCTGTATCTCTCTCTCTCTCTCTGTCAAAAATAAAAAAAAATAATAATAATAATAAATAAATAAATAAAAATATATTAAAAAAAAAAAAAATTTTTAAAACCCGGGAGAACAATGGCTGATACATATTAGAAACTCAGTAATATTTCTTGCTTTTCTTTTTCTCTCCCCTGACCGTTTCTTTTAAGAGTATATTTGAGGCCTCAGTGCAAGATGTGCCAAGTGCAAAAGCATCAAGCATAAAGAAGCTGTGAGGGGCAGCCGGGATGGCTCAGTGGGTTAAGCGCTCGCTTTGCAGCGCTGGGGACCGAGGATCGAATCCCGGTCACGGCTCGTGCGGACCCATGTGCTGAACTGGGGAGCTCCCCCAGTTCAGTTCTCTCTCTGTCTCTGTCTCCGTATCTCTCTCTTTCTATATATAAATAAATAAATAAATAAATAAATAAATAAATAAATCTTTAAAGAAGCTGTGAAACCTATAAGACAGTCCACGCTCTGTTCCTCCAAATATACACGCATGTTTAGGATTTTCTCTGACTACACGAAGGGGTGCCTTTACCTAATTCACATGGACATACCAGGATACCCAACTGTCACCTGAATTGTATACTTACATTTTCATAAAATTGAATAAAATTAAATTATTCAGTAATGGAAAGATTGAGTTTTAGAAAATAAAATAGCAAAAATTATTTTGATTGGTTCTAAAGTCTACAAGAAAGAGTGAGCTGAAATATGTGTACCTGTGCATTCAGGCTGGGTTAGGACAGGGCTCAACGAAGGAGCAATGGCTTCTGCCAGCACTTCTGTCTGGGAGAAAGTTGCCCCTCCAGCCTTCACCATGAAGCCAGACAATTCAGTTCCTTCCTGTCTGTCCCTGGTACCTTTTGAGCTGGTGCCCCAGTGCTGGAGCTTAGAGCAAGTATGAGTTAAGTCCGTCAGTAAGTCCATGTGCAGGCCCTTTAAAAGGAGCACTTGGAACTCCAGCTGCCTTCCATCTCACTCTGCAAAAATCCTTGCTTTTTCTCAGAGCCAGAAGTTATGAGGATTTGTCTTTCCAATACTGAAACCTTGGGCTGGGAAGCCTGGGGTACAGCTGGGACTGCTCACCTCTCTGGAGTGTGTTGGGGGGTGGGGGTGGGGGGAATCTCCACAGCTGAGAAATCCTTCCTGAATTTTAATGGTCACAAGTGGGTATGAGACCAGCTTGGTCTATGTCTCTGTCCCTCTTGCCAGCCTCCAAGTGGCTTCTTCTGTACACATTTTAGTTATAGGACTTCTGTTCAGCTAGACTACAAGCAATTTTCAATGATGTTTGTTCTGTCATTTCATTGTAGTTTTATGTGGTCCTGAGAAGAGGTGAGCACAGTATTTACCTACTCTGCCATATTGACAGGACTACCACTCAAAGATCTTAGTACTTTGTGTTTCTACTCAGCTTTTAGTGTATAACATATAAAATATTTTGTTATAATTTTGCATGTGTCTATGTTTTAACATCTCTAATATCCTCTCACATATTGCTCTATTCACAGTATTCAATAAAATGTTTTCTGACTGAGGAAATATAAAAAGAAAGATCGAATAGTGTTCTAAAATCCATCCTCACCTTTCTTGATCTCTAGTGAATTTCACATCTATTTTATTTCAGTACTCATCAGTATTTATATACATGGCTACATTCTAGAAATTATCATTTGTCATTTTTTAGCCTCAGAAAACTTAAAATGTAATACACTGCAGTTTGATTTTAACTGTAATCCTTTACTAACTGGCTTCCTTAATTATTCTACACTTGGATTTTACCACTTTTTGTTCCTCCATTTTCTCCAATCTATTGATAGCCTCTTGCAATATTCGATGCTCTACCCATTTTGGATTATATGGCAAATCACCTAAACTACTTACTCATAAATACTGTCAATTTCCTTGTGTTTCTTCCATTCACCTTGTCGGAATAACAAAAAAAGAGCTTTAATGCTAGATGAAGATCAAGCGTAATTTTTTTGTCTTATGTTGGCAAGTGAAAAAATCCTAGCAAAAAAAGAAGCAGATGTTTTATACATTAATATTCTGCAGACATAGCCAGACTTGAAGTCTAATACTGCATGGAAATACTTGGCCATTTTTCCTTGCCTTGTCTCCAAGTAACCATTCTAAAACTTTGTTTTCACTTACAATTGACACTCAGTGTTATTTTTTTATTAGTTTCAGGTATACTGCATAGTAGTTAGATAATTATGTAACTAATGAAGTGATACCTCCACTAAATCTAGTACCCAGCTTGCACTATACATAGTTATAATACTACAATACTATTTACTATATTCCCTATGCTATACTCTATATTCTCATAACTTGTTTTTATCTCTTCACCTTTTTCAACCAGCATCCCAAACCCTCTCTCATCTGGCAAATATCAGTTTGTTCTCCATATCTATAAGTTGTTTCTGTTTGGTTTGTTCTTTTATTTTGCTCATTAGATTCTATATGTAAGTGAGACCATGTTATTTTTCATTTTCTCACTGACTTATTTCATTTTGCACAGTACCCTTTAGGTCCATCCACATTGTTGCAAATGTAAGATTTCTTTTTTTTTTTTTTATGGCCAAGTAATATTCCGTAGTATATCTGTATCACTACTACACTGTCCATTATCTACTGATAGACATTTAGTTTGCTTCCATATCTTGGCTATAGTAAACAACATTGCAGTGATCATAGGTGTGCATTTGTCTTTTTTTAATTAATGCTTTTTTATTTCTTCAGATAATCACCCAAAAATTGAATTTCTGGGCCATAGGTAGTTACATGTTTAATTTTTTAAGGAACCTCCATACTCTTTTTCACAGTGGCTACACCAGTGTACAATCTCGCCAACAATGCACGAAAATTTCATTTTCTCCAGATACTCTCCAACACTTGTCATTTGTTCATTTATTGATGATAGACATTCCGACAGGTGTTAGGTGGTATCTCATTGTTGTTTCAATTTGCATTTCTCTGATGTACTGTGATGATGACCATCTTTTCATGTCTATAAGCCATCTCTATGTTTTCTTTGGGAAAATGTCTATTCAGGTCCTCTGCCCATTTTTTAATTCGATTGTTTGGTTTTTGGTGTTGTGTGAGTGTTTTATAAATTTTGGATGTTAACTCTATCACATGTATCATTGGTGAATATCTCCTTCTGCTCAGCAGGCTGTGTTTTTATTCTGTTTATTGTTTCCTTTTGTGAAAAAAAACATTTTAGTTTGACATAGTGCCATTTGTTAACTTTTTCTTCCCCTTCCACTAGAAGATATAACAGGGAAAAAAACAAGCTATTGCTAAGAGCAATATTAGAGAGTTTACTACCTTTATTTTCTTCTGAGAGTTTTATGGTCTTCAGTTTTACATTTAAGTTTTTCATCTATTTTAAGTTTATTTTTGTATATCATGTAAGAAAGTGCTCTGTTTTATCTTTTCACATATATCTGTCCAGTTTTTCCAACTCTATTTATTGAATAGGCTGCCTTTACCTTATTGCATCTTCTTGCCTCCTTTGTCATAAATTAGTTGACCACATAAGTGTAAGTTTGTTTCTGGGCTTTCTATTCTCATTTATTTGTGTGTCTGTTTTTATGCTGATATGATGCTCTTTTGATTACTATACTCATACAGTATAGTTTAATATTAGATAGCATGATACTGCCAACTGTTTTTTCTCAAGATAACTGTGGCTACTTGGGCTATTTTGTGGTTCCATATAAATTTTGGAAATATTTCTTCTAATTTTGTGAAAAATGCCATTGGTGTTTTGATAGGGATTTGCACTGAATCTAGGTGTATATATTGTTTTCGGTAGTATGAACATTTATACAAGGTTTATTCTACTTATCCATGAGCACAGCATATACTTCCATTAATTCATATCTTCTCCAACTTCTTTCTTCAACATCTTATAATTTTTCAAGTACAGGTCAGTTGATCAGATGTCCTATTTTAAACAGGGGCATAAAACGATGGTGCAGTCCCATTTTAAATAGTATGTATGGTCAGCCTAGTCTCACTGGGCTAAATTTAAGGTGTCAGTAGGCTGACCATACATACCATTGCAAATGGGGCCATACTGTTGTTTCTGTCCCATTTAAAATGAAATGTCTGGTAAGCCTAAATACAGGTTTTTACCTCCTTAATTAAATTTATTCCTAGATACTTTATTTTCTTACACAATTGTAAATGGGATATTTTTTCTTAATTTCTCTTTGAGATAGTTTATTAGTAGTGTACAAAAATGCAACTTATTTCTGAGTATTCATGTTCTATCCTGCTACTTTATTGAATTCACTTATTAGTTCTAATAGTTTTTTTGGTGGAACCTTTAAAAATCTCTATATAGAGTATTTTGTTGTCAGCAAATAATGACAAATTTATCTTTCTTTTTCCAATTTGCAGGCTTTTAATTTTATTTATTTATTTATTTATTTATTTATTTATTTGTCTAGCCACTGTAGTTAGGACTGCCAATACTCTCAATATTACCAAGATGGACAGAGTCCCTGCAGATTTTCACAGTCAGATATTGTGGGGATTCCTTTTTCTGACACTGGTGCTCCTATCTAGGGAGTCCAGTGTGGAGCTAGGACTCACTACTTCTTACCAGGGACCTTCACAACCAAGATATTCCTCTCAATTCTTAACTACCACATGCAGTTAGGAGCCAGACCATTTGCCTCTCTGTCCCTCTTCCTTGGCATGTCATCTTCCTTATATTCATAGTTATAGACCTTCTGTTCAGCTAGTCTTCAGATGGTTCTCCAGGTTGAGTGTTTTATAATACATGATTAATTTTAATGTGGTCATTGGAAGAGACAAGCACATTATTTACCTACTCTGGAATCTTGACTATAATCTATTGATTTCAGGACAAATGTGACTTCCCATTCTAAATCTTTATCACACTTCTCAATGCTCTAACCCATTTCTACTCATTGATTTATCTACTTATTCAATCAATATTTGCATTAAATTTTTATTATGTAATATATATTTTAATAGGACCTAGAGATAGCAAAGTGAAAAAAATATAGGTCATCTCTGGTATCAAGAAGATTATATTTTAGTCTGGGACAAAAATAAACAAAATAGTTATAGTTTTTGGTTTTAGCAAAGAAATAATTAGAAAGGATGTTCTGAGAGAATTACAAATTTCAATGATGAATGGGTAATGTAGGTAATATTCTTATATGTTAACCAAAATAGAACAGCTTATGGAAAATGTATTTAAATTAAAATTTAAAGGATGAAAAGACAGCTTTAAGAAATATGAGAAGATGCCTAGACAAATAGTACAGTAGCTTTGGCCTTTGAGTTTGTAAAAATGCAGGGTTTTAGGACATATCAGAAGTTCAACATGTGCAGAGCATTTACCTACTACACATAATAGGTGATTCATTCAAAGATCATTTGAATGAAAAAGGTAAAGACAGAAGAAAGGAGGGATAAAGGGAAGAAGGGAGGGAAGAAGGAAGTGAAAGAGAAGAGATAAATAAAGCAACTTAGAACACACTCTAGCAAATTAAAACAGTAAAATATTGTATTAAAGCTTATTAGATAGCTTGCAAACTTTTTAGAAGTGCAGAAGGAACAGGCTTGGAGACTACACAAATATATTATGCCCAAACTACACTGTGCCAGTGAAGAACCCTTGTTACTGCATCTGAGATCCAAAAACTCTCTTGGCATCAATGATTATGAGCACTGGCTATCTGTTTCTCTCTCACTAATGTCCCTCAAAGCCTCTACCATCATCCTCAACTAAATACAAGCTCCACATGGTACCCATTTCCACATGTTGATCGGTTATTAATTGAAGTTCATAGTAGACATGCTTAGGTAGCTTAGCAAATACTAATGTTTTTGCTTCAAAGGAGCCTAGATAAGTACATACCTGGCATCTACTTTAAATTTGAGAAATCCAACTAATGAGAAATTTTCTCAAAATAAAAAAAATGTGCTTGGCAGCTAGAGACTATAGTGTGATATGTTGTGAAACATACAATTCCAAGATCTCAGAAACTTACAACAAATGGTCATGTCTTTCTCATGTTACATATGTAGACTATTGGTTCTCTGAGTCTCTGCTCCTTGTCTTCTCATTCTGGGACTCAGATTGAAGAAGTAGCCACTAGACCAGCCATGCCTTTCTTGTGGTAGAAGCATAATCAAAAGGCTAGGTTATTCCATGAAATCACATTTAACACTTAATTTGTTAAACATCATACATAACTTATTTTGTTTGTTTGTTTGTTTGGTTTTTTGCCAAATTAACTCTCATGGCTAGTTTTTTTAAAATGAAAAAAAGAAAGCAGTCATTTCTAATTGCCTCATCAGTAGGCAGAGATAACCAGAGGTAAAAATTTTGAACAATAACTTATTAACACAGTATACCCTTTTAGTTAGAAATGTTTATTTCCCTTCCTTCTACATGGAAAACATATCCCCAAGGAAGACATCCTAACTGTCTTATCCAATCAGACATAAGATGGTAAATCAATCATTTTATGATATCTCTATACCTACATGATGGCCCTCCTCTGGCTCATATATCTATCATTAAATGGTGAAATATCCATCCACTAAAATGATTACTGTTTTAAATCAGAATGATGAGAAACACACATCAATCAATCACTGGTCCATAGATATCTGAAATTAAGCTAGAAACACATTGCAATTTCCTCTTCTTAGTAGTAAAGCATGGTCATTGATTAGTCTCTGATTCTGTTCACTGGGAGGAATCCCTCAGTTGATTGTTCTCCATGGGCTTAAACCTTGCTTTCTGGGAAAAGCTTCCTTTTGATTAGTCTCCTTGACATGTGCTGTAAATTTTCTGTCTTCTTTTTCTGATAGAAACTGAAAGCCAAAAGTTCATTTAATATATTGAATAGTCACAGACTCTTTTAATACAGACTAGCAGTGATGTTAAAAGTACAAATCTCTCAAAAATGCAGCTGGATGTTTTTAACTTCTTTAATGCTAGTCAGGCAAATATTCTAATTGGCATACAAATAATTATTTTTGAGGTATGTTTGCCTAACTTAATTATCGATATTTTCAGTATATATGGCTTTTATTAGATTACACTACTAGCTTATATTTTTCTGAGCTATTTTACCAAACCTAAGATTTTTCAGAGGCCAGGTAATAACAAATAAGTACATTAAATAATCTATTCAGAGGTCATAACCAATAATTAAACCATGTTAATAACATGTTTTCCCTTGAACATTGGTCTTGGTAGCTGTATTATAATTTGGCCTTTGACCTAAGGATGCATCTAAATGTAGCTTTGGGTCTCAAAATATCTCTCAAGGTTATGTTTACCGCATAGAAAAGTGAGCCCATTATATTCCCATCTTCTGAAGGTCTCAGATACTCAAAACCCTCACTTTCTATCATCTTTTTATAACTAGTTTATGTTTTTCAGTTGCAATTGACATAAAATATTATGTTAGTTTCAGGTGTACAACAATGATTTGACATTTATATAACTTATGAAGTGACCCCCCAACCCAATAATTCTAGTACTCATCTGACACCATAAATCGTCATTACAATTTTATTGACTACATTCCTTATGCTGTGCTTTATATCCCCATAACTATATTTATAAGGAGCAGTTTGTACTTTTTAATCCTCACACATTTTTCACCATTAATTTTTTTTTCATGCTTTCTTGAAAACAGGCAGTTTTTCCCTTGAGTTTATCTCCTGCTTGTAGTATTTTATTGAATGTCGCTTAATACCTAACCCTTATAATAACAGTTTCCTTTTTAACCTTATAAGTCAAAGTTACAATTTCATTAGACATGTTACCTGCCTTTCAAATTTTCACAGTTGATGATTCTACTATTATTTTCTCACTTCATACTATGGGTAATCATTTTTCCAGCTTCTAATGACATGGTTTGGGTTTTTATTTTCTTCCTTCAACTGGTCTTAAACCCAGTGTTACATGTATTAAATTTTTGTTTGAGGAGTAGAATATTTCTAGTGTCAGTTATTGTATTAATCAGATTTTGATAATCTGTATTGGGTGACAAATAGACCCCAAATGTCAGTGGACAACACCACCAACGGTTTACTTCTCACTCCTTTTGCATAGATTCAGTGTGATGGGGCAGATCGTGTCTTCTACATTTGTCCTTTATTTTTATAGGCCAAGGTAAAGTGACAGCTCTGATGTAGGACATGACCTTTTTCGTAGCAGAGGGAAAGAACAAGGAAAACTAAGCCAAATCATGTCGTTGTATTTATAGCTCCAGCTCAGATTTGGTGTATGGCAGATCTACTCACACTAAATTGGCCAAAGTATAAATACTTTGTGAACAGTAATACAACTTACCACAGAGGGAATATAAAAACAACTCTCAGAACCAAGTTTCCTGGGACTATAATTTGAGTTTAAATAAAAAGTCAAAAAAAAGGATTAGCCAGTGAGAAGTAGTTAAATAAAAAACAAGAAATTAACTTTGTCAAGAATGACTGAGAGGTTGAGTAATGTGGTAACTGAAAGATGTCCATGAATAAAAGGAACATGAGGACCATTGATAAACTAGATATAAACAATTTCAGTAGAGTGGAGGAACTATTACCAGTTTAGAACGCTACATTAAAGATGTACAAATCTATGGCTATAAAAAGAGACACAGGATGTAAAGTATAGTATAAGGAGTATAGTCAAAAATATTATAATAACTATGTATAGTACAAGATGGTCACTAGACTTTTGGGGGGATCACTTTGTAAAATACATAAATGCCTAACTACTATGATGCATGCCTGCACTGACATGGTATTGCATGTCAACTGTAATTGAACAATGAAAAAAGTGACTAGGAGATTTTGAAGTTTGAGACAACTGATAAATTATAACCCCCTCTCTCCTGCCAATTTCAAAGAATCAAATGATAGGCACGGGAGTAAAACTATTTAGATCAAAATAATAAATATATAATAGTAGAGCTGAAGTGGAGACTGCAGCAGAACCTGTGCCTGATAAACACTTCTTTATATTCTCCTTTTCTAACAAAGCATGGGATACATCCTCAAGGTAGATCGAATTTACAGAACAGACTCCATTTACCCACCCATGTGGGGGAAAAAAAAAAAAAAGGCTGCTTCAGACTTCAATCCTTTTGGGTCAGTATTTAGACAAATAGGCTTTTAGGAGTCTTTAAAAAAAACGATTTGGGGCCTCAACCCCAACATGTTTTCTACACAGAGAACATAATACGTAGAATACACCTATCCTCTAAGTAGCTGTGGCAGAAAATATTATTTCCCAGTATCACATTTCTCTTCATAACTTTCTAATTGTACCTCTTCCACACTAAATTTTAGCAAGGCAAATGGATATCAAACTAGAGGCCAAATTGTCTGACTTTTCTCACCTCTGGTATGGTCCAGATTAAGCAATAGATAAAGTGATATGAATAAATTCCATTCATATTTTTTTAAAAGAAAGTTATCATCAACTTTCTTTTTCTTTCTTGTCTGGGTTTCTGCGAGACGGTGACAATTAGCATATCAGAGATGGAAACTGTTAAGGAGAGCAGAGCCACTCCACCAGCCTGGATCTCTGGATCACATTTTGAATCAGTCACCTAAGCACCCTGGAACCTTTATATTCCTCTACACTAAATTCTGTCTTGTTTCACCTACTCTATTGGGGGGGGGGGGGGGAAGAGGGCTAATTGTTATAGTAAATTATGCTATACTATAATTACTATATAATTCAGAATTTATCAATGTCATGCTGCCATAAAATAATCTCAAATGAAGTATTGGTGTCTCAGGTAGACTGTAAATATCAAGGTCATAAAAAAACTTTACCTTTAAAAGCTGATAGTCCATTTTATGTCACAATAAAATATAAATCAATCAGCTACAGTAGTATGGAAAGCGAACCACATGCTTTGCAAAACTGTGAGTCATTCGGAAAAGGTAGGTGTGTTTCACTCTGTGTGATTTAACAAGATCCTGAAAGAGACTAATGAAGACTGGAAAAAAGTAGCCAGGTTAGAAGCAGAGATGGAATGGAACACATTTCTCCTAAAGGACGTTTTCTTGTTCCATGACTTACAATTTGAATTGACTGTAAACTTAATGTCTAGGTGCCTAATCCTGTCAGAAATGCTAAGGTTTTTTGTTTGTTTGGTTTTTTTGTTTGTTTTTTCTGTATAACTCTACTTTAAGGAGATAAAATTGTTTTCCAGAGCCTTTTTCTAAGACATCTCATTAAGAACTACCAGCCAGATATAGTAGCTAAGATCATACTATGGTGTTTATTTTTCCCAGCAGAGACTGACTTGTTGTTGGTGTTGTTTGTTTGTGTTTTTGTTTGTTTGTTTGTTTGTTTGTTTTAATATAACCTCATAGTCTTGGTTAATTTGAGGAAGCAAGAATAGACCTAACAATGTAAATAAATAAAAGTGTAAATAATTAAAAACAATGAAAACATAAAGGACCTGAAGGTATTTTCTACAGGAAAACCAAAAGCCAAGGACAATAGATAAATCAGACAAGAACCATCCTCTAACCAAGGGAATTTTTTCATCACCAATTAAGAAATCTTTAATTCCTGCCCAGCAGGCATGCACCATTACTATACACTAGTGATGCTATGTGTCTCTTGTTCCCAATACCAAATGGCCAAAAGAGGGCTTTTATTGGCAATACTCTGTTCCAATATATTGTGTATTAGTGTGTGTGTGTGTGTGTGTGTGTGTGTCAGGACCACAGTGTGAAAGAAGAGCTTATCTTTTAACAAACATGTCATCAGATGTTGAAGAGTAACATCTAGATTCAACGCAGAAAACTGTATATTACACACTGATAGTAGGCTAAGTACAGAATAGAACTTCGTGTTACGTGTTTGGAGATAAGTGTGGGAGAAATGATAGGCTTTAATACTTGAGTGGTCAGAGAAGAAACTGGTAGTCATCCCTAAGTCTCTGTTCACCCATATGCTAAAAACCTACTTCTCCCTTTGATTTTGAGCCATGAAAACCCTAATATAGAGTAAATTTCTCAGCTTTCCTTGTGATTAAGTGGTTATAGTCACAATTGAATTGACAGTAGAAAGTATGTGTGTGACACATAGGTAATATCTTTAAAAAAAAGTTTTATTTTTTTTGTGGGGGGAAGCCGGGGGGTGGCTCAGTGGGTTAAGCGCTCACTTTGCAGTGCCGAGGACCAGGGATCGAATCCCGGAACCGGCCCATGCGGACCCATATGCTGAACTGGGAGCTCCCCCAGTTCAGTTCTCTCTTTGTCTCTGTATCTCTCTCTCTCTGTCAAAAAACAATTAAAAATAAATAAATAAGTAAATATTTAAGAATTTATGAGTGAAAAGAGCAATAGAATAAAACATATTTGGAAATCTAAAAGGCACTTTTAAAAGAGATAGGCTAGAGCATATTTGGTTAGAGCATAGATACAGTGATACCTTGGAATCTGAATGCCCTAAAGTGTAAACAACTTGGAACCCAATCTAAAAAATCAAGCAAATCTTGCCTCAAAATTCGAATGCAGTTTTGAAATCTGAATGCAGTTTTGGAATCTGAATGCCAACACATTGTTTGTGTGGGGCGTAGTGACTATATGGCCCATAGCTTTATCTGAACACCCACTCATCTTGGAACTTGAACATTTTGGAACTCGAACAGGGTTCTGGGACAGATTAAGTTTGAATTCCAAGGCATCACTATATTATAGTGACAGACATTCTAATAGATAATGCCATGGAACAGGAGATGAAATTATAAAAACCTCACAATATAGTTCCTCCATCCTAGATTCACCATGTCAAATTTGTTCAGGAGAGCTAAGCAAGGGTCAGATTTTTATTATTTATTTATTTATTTATTTATATTTATTTATTTTTTGTGATACAAAGAATGGTGCCAAATTGAAAGAAAGGAAGCTTAAGTTTTGCTGGCTCAGGTATCCCAATTACCAAAAATGAATTTTAGGTTTCACTGACTCTGGAAGCTGTTGATAAAAGGCAAGACCTGGAAAGTACCATTGAAGTGGCTGAAAAAACTTCAAATGAAAGGAGACACAACCCAATTAATTCCAGGTGGAGTTTCAGTCATCATGGGAACACAAACAATTTGGGGGCATGATTCAACAGTCCATAACAAGAGTGGTTATCCAATTTTCTTGCTTAAGTAATGACATTTTTCTTGATTAGTAAGTGCAGTTGCAATAATGGTATGAAAATAAAAGAATTTAATGAATGTATAGTATTGATCATTTACATTAGAGCTATGTGTAGACATAATGATCACTTTAAAATTATTTAGATACATTGCAAGTATTGCATTAGTTTTCTATATCTTTGAAATGTTTTTTAAAAGATTTATTTCATTGTTTATGACAGAGAGAGACAGAGAGAAGGAGGAGGGCACAGAGCAGTCTTCATAGTTGTACATCGTCAGTTTTCAACATGGTTTTGTTCTACACAAGTGGGCCAGGGGGGTGTTTGGGGCCCTGGATGAAAATTGGGTTTGGGGCCTTCTGCATGGGAGGCATAACTCTGTGAGCTGGGGCCAAACCAGGGGCCTTCTACATGGGAAGTTCACCCTAGGGAGAACCAAACTAGGGGCCTCCTATATGGGAAGCACACCCCAGTTCACCATGTGGGTCCTCACTGGTCGGGGCCTGGACTTGGACCCTCGAACTATGAGGCTGCAAGGTAAGTGGATAACCCACTGAGCTTCTTCTGCCTTTGACATTTTTAAAAGAATCAATTACATTGAACATTTGATTTAATAAATGGAGTGCAAATTTAAATACAAGAGGCCTTGAGAGTTTTATTTTACAAAACACAAAAGGCAGTATGCTGATGAAAATGAACAAAGTTATAGCAGATATATAAAAAGTAGAAGAGGTATGTCTTCACAAAGAGAACAAAGAATAGGATTTATTACACATATGGAAAAGTTGTGCTTGGAGGAAGTTGAACAGTTTTACCATTTTAGTAAAAATGAGCAAAGAAAACATGGGTGCAGCTGTAGAATGATTTATAAATTTTGTGATGAAAAGATGAATGAGCCCCATTTGATACTTCAATTTTCTTAGTGAACTATGAGGTGAATTCATTATTTTGAAAGAAATTAAAAAGAGGGAGACATAAATAACTTAAGAAGGAAGAAAAATTAGTCTTAGAAGATGAACTAGCAAATTTTCTAGGTAAAAATAGTTGGGTATCCAGGAAGTATCAAGTTAATAATTGAACTTATATTCAGAAATTTAAAATGATATAATGAAACCTGATCCAATAGTGTTTGCCTATAACATTCAACAGCATGAATAAATCTATAACTGAGGGAGACCTTTGTGCTGAATCTGTTTGTTTCCAAGTAAGAACGTTTGAGTAAAGCATAAGGAGCCTAGAGAGTTGAGAATACTTTTAAGTAAGTATTAGAATATCATGCTATGGGATAAGATAAGACTGAAGCAAAGAGAAGTCTGATGGAGAAGGAGAAAATGGAAGAATTAGTGTACTGGAGATCTTGAAAAAACAAAAACAAAAACATGTACTATTATATGAATTTGTAGATCTTGTTCTCCCTATGAGCACCCAATATGTTCTCCACAATTCTCACTAACTGGTGACAACATTTATTCATAATTTTTGGAGTACCAAGTAAATCAGAAAAGAAAGTTCACAACTTTTCCAACTATCAACATATCTACCACCTAACCTGGCTCCATAAATATGTATCCTATGACATTTTTCCTATTGCCAGAGATAAGCTCTTCAAAATCCTACCCAAGGCCAAATTCTCTACATTGCACTAGATACCATAACTGGTTTATTGTTTTCCTTTTCCTCTTGCATCGTTACTTATTTCTTCTAAGATGGAACATAATCATTGGCCCAAATCATAGGTATTATTTCTCATATTAAATGAAATTATTTTTAAAACTGTGACTGAGATCCCCTTCCAACTACCAAAACATTTTTATTTTTTTCTTTAATTTTTTAAAATTTTATTTTTTATTTTGCAATTGTATTTGACATACAATATTATATTGGTTTTAGGTGCACAGCATAGTGATGGGACACTTATATAACTTTCAAAATCCTCATTCCAATACATCTGGTTCCCCTCTGAAACCATATATAGTTATTACAACATTATTAACTGTATGCCCTATGTTATACTTTACAACCCTGTGAATATATTGTGAATATAAATTTGTTCTTCTTGATTTTTTCCCTTTTTTATCCACCCTCTAACTTTACTTCCATCATCCCAACATATCTAGTACCCATCTGACACCACACCTCATTATTGCACCATTATTGACTATATTCTCGTGTTATATTCTACGTTCCTGTAATTATATGCTTTGTAGTGAACAAATTAAACTTCCCGATCCTTTTCCCTTATTTTACCCATTTCCCCAACCATCCTCCCATCTAGCAACCAACCAAATGTTTTCATAATTTATAAATTTGTTCTTGTTCCTCTTGTTAATGCTTCTTATAAACCAACATGAATTTGCATCTTTTTCTGTTTGACCCTCCACTCAGTGCCATATCCTCCATGTTTTTCAATTGAGGATTTTAATCTATATAACTTGAAAGTAAATGTTGCTAGATATGTAGCTATTGCCATTTTATTATTCATAATTTTTGCTCCCCCCACCTCATCTTAAAGAAGTTCCTCTAATATTCCTTGTGGTACTGGTTTAGTGGTGATGAATTCCTTTAGCTATTTCTTGTCTGACAAGCTCTTTATCTGTCCTACAATTTTGAATGATAGCCTTGATGGATACATCAATCTTGGTTGTAAATCCCTGGTTTTCATCACATTGAATATCTGCCAGTCCTTTCTGGTCTGCAAAATTTCTGATAAGAAATCAGCTGAGAGTTGGATGAGAGCTCCCTTATAAGTGACCACTTGCATTTCTCTTGTTGCTTTAAATTTTTTCTCTTTGTCTTGAACTTTTGCTGTTTTAATTGTGATATGTCTCAGTGTGGGCCTGTTTGGGTTCATCTTATTTGGGACACTCTGTGTTTCCTGAGCTTCTATGAATATTTCCTTTACCAGGTTAGGACAGTTTTCAGTAATTATTTCTTAAAATATGTTAGTGATGCCTTGCTCATTCACCTCTCCTTTTGTTACCCCTATGATACAAATGTTGTTATGCTTCATGTCCCAGAGAAATCTTAAACTATCCTCATTTTTCATCCATTATATTTCCTTTTTGTGGTTCTGATTGTTTTATGGGTGCTATGTCTTTCTTTATGCTTATTCTCTCTCTCTCTCTGTTGAAATTTTAACCAAGTTCTTTGAGCATTCTTATAAGCATTACTTTTAGTTCTGTCTCTGATAGGAGGTAAATTGTTTGGCTTCATCTCATTTTCATTGGTTTTCTGCTTTTCTTCCTTTTGAGATGTATTTCTTTGTTTCCTCATTCTGACAGCTTCTCTGTATATATTCTGCACTTTAACACAACACTGACTGCAGCAGTTTGCGGGGGGGGGGGGGGGGGGGGGGGGGGGGGGGGGGGGGGGGGGGGGGGGGGGGGGGGGGGGGGGGGCTCACTACTAATGCAGGGTGGATGTCTGGAAGGGTGGGTGGGAGCCAGTGACCAGGGTTCATGCCTTTGTTTTCTGCCTGGTTCCAGGGGAAGTGCCAGTTCATGCTTTTCTGACTTTTGTTTGTTTGTTTGTTTTGGTTGCACTGAGGTCTCTGCCCTGCATTTTGGGATCAGCTGTCTTGCATGTTGGTCCCTCATACAGGGCTGCTTATGTTCAGAGATGTGTGCTCATAGCTTTTTCTCTCCCCTCTTTCCTGGTCAGAGAGAAATTGTGCTGTGGTTTTTCACCACCACCATCACTCCCCCTTCTCTCAGAACCAGAGTGAATTCTGCGGCACTTTTCAGCACCTACCTCTGCACCTTCTGAGGACAAAGTAAGGTCTGGTTGTGGCATTTCAACCAGACCTCACTCCTGGGCCTTTTATTCTCTGTCCCATGGATCAAATGAGGTCATGAGTGCTCATTTGAGTGCTTAACCCACTGACTTCTTTCTCCTCTCTTCCCCAGCCACAGAGCTCCAAGCATAGACATGCATGCAGCTTACATCTTCACTTTCTCTTACTTGATCCTCACTTTGCCCCTCTTTACCCACCTTCAAGTACTTTGATGCAATGAATGAGTCTGTTAACTGTGTATTGCAAAGAGAATTCTGTGTTGAATTATAGTTGTTTTATCTGTGATAACCTCCAGGGAAGTTTTCCAAGAGCACCTCTCATGCTGCCATTTCAGTTTCTCTGTGCTTTCCTTTTACAATATAACTCTTTAAAGGTAGCATCTATATCCATCCTCTCCATTTTGTCTCCTATTATTTCTTAAGCCAGATCCAATCACACTTTTATCCTTGTAACTCCACATTAACTGTTACTTCAAATTCACTAATAACCTTCATATTGTCAAAACCCATACAAAATTCTTAATCTTCTTCTAAATCTATATGCTATAATATGCCCTATTTGATCATTCACTTATAACTGAAATGTCATCTTCCATTGAAATCTAAGATTACATCTATTTTACTTGTTGCCTCTTCACAGTTAACTTTTTCCTTAGTCTCCTTTGCTTGTTTCTCTTAATCCTTCTACCTTCTAAACATTGGCACACTATAAAACATTATCTCAGTCTAAATCTTTTTTCATCTATACTCATTTCCATGGTTATCCCATTCAATGGTATAACCTTAAAGGACACCACTAACCTGCTGACTAACCTTACTTGTTTATCCCCAAACCACATTTTCTTCATAAACACAGGTCTCATGCTTGCTACTTGACATCTCCATTTAGCTATCAAGTATAGACTTCAAATTTACCATATGCCAAATAAAACTTTTAATTTTTTACACCATATTGTTTTGTGAATGATTTACAGTAACTGAAAGAAGAAAAATCTTGGAGACAACCTTGAAGCCTCTATTTCTCTACATGCTGCTTGCATTCATATATCACCTGTCTCACATTTTAATCATTTACATAATCTAATTACAACCTACATCTCTTGCACTACTATACCCCTAGTTTAGTATAACTTCATTCCATTGAATTATCACAATAAACTTCTGGTTTTTCTGCTTCCATATTTAACCTCATATAGTTTGTTCTCTGCCACACATACAGTGATCATTTTAAAACATGCTTGTTTGTTTATTTGGGGGGGGGCACTTTATTAAAAATAGCAGGAGGAAGAAAGAGTCTCTTCTTGTACAGCAAAACACCTTCAATTTTGACAGTCATCATCTGAACCTCTTTAGCTGATTTGCCTTCAGGTTTGGACTCCTAGTTAGAGCTCAGGCAATGAAATGCTGCCATACTTAGTTAACGAGAAGCTTTTACAACTCTGGATTTTTTCATAGCCCTTCCCAAGTTTCTCTCTCTTTCTCTCTCTCTTTTTTTTTTTTTTTAAAGATTTATTTTATTGATTTTTGACAGAGAGAAACAGAGACAGAGAGAAGGGGGAGGGCCCAGAGCAGTCTCCATAGTTGACATTAGTTTTCCATATACGGTAGTTTCACTCCACAGGCGGGCACAGGGCTGCGCAGGGCAGGAACTGGGCCGGGAGCCTCCCACATAGGCCTCGGCAAGAACTGAACTGGGGGCACACCCCAGTTCAGCATGTGGGTCCAAATGGGCCCGGGCCGGGATTCGATCCTCAGTCCTCGGGGCTTCAAAGCGAGCGCTTTACCCGCTGAGCCATCCCAGGTTTCCCAAACTTTCTTTTATTTATTTATTTGTTTGTTTGTTTATTTATTTATTTATTTTTGACAGCGAGTGAGAGAGAGAGATACAGAGACAGAGACAGAGACAGAGACAGAACTGAACTGGGGGAACTCCCCAGTTCAGCATGTGGTTCCGCACTGCTGGGGCCGGGATTTGATCCTTGGTCCTGGCGCTGCAAAGTGAGCACTTAACCCACGGAGCCATCCTGGCTTCCCCTTTTGTTTTTTTCCTAAGATTTATTTTATTGTTTTGAGAGGAGGTGAGACAGAGAGAGAGAAGTGAGGAGGCCTCAGAGCAGTCTCCATAGTTGTACACCATCAGTTGCGAGATAGTTTCATTCCACACAGGTGGATGTGGGGCTACACGGGGACGGGATCAAACGGGGGCCTCCTGTATGGGAGGTGAGAACCCTTGCTACTATCCCAGTGGTTGTCAGTTACACTGCAGTTCAGCAGATGGGCCTGCATGGGCCAGGGTCAGGAATCAAACCCCAGATCTCATGGTAGCAAGGGAAGCATTCAACCTGCTGAGCTATCCTAGCATCCCCTCTAATGGCTGTTTTAACTGTCTGACCCCCTGGCTGGCCCTCCATTTACTGATACCAGAGAACGGGCCCTCCTCAGCACAGTGTCCAGGTTCTTGGTGTCCCAAGGAATTGAGTGAGACACAGAAGTGCAGGGGTGAAAGAATAGTTTATTAAAAGTAGAAGTACACTCCCAAGAAGTAGGAGCATAGCAGAAAGAATAGTTTATTAGAAGCGAAAGTACACGCCAAAAAGATAGGAGCGGGCCTGAGCAAGAGTGGCTATAAAGGCCCTCTCTTTTAGTTACAAAAGCAAGCTGCTTCCTTCTGTTCTTCAAACTTGCCTAGGGGTCACTATAGTTTGCATGTCCTGTGTCCTAAATTGCGATTCCTCTGTTATTCCTAAATAAATCCATTTGTATGTATGTATCTTACTTCTGCTTGTGACATTGATCATTTTTTATTTTTGCAATCTATTTTATTTTACATTTCTATGATACTACCATCTCCTCATTCTTCTGTTATTCTAACTTCCTATTCACTATCTTGTGTCATCCCCACTGGTAGGGCTTGATAAATATAACTTGCTTGATCCCTTAAACCAAGATATCCAGATTTTCTAATATACCACTAGCACTTGATAGTTGAGTGTCATATCATCTGATTTCACATTGCCCCCAGGGATAACCCAATAACTCTGTGAGGGTGTTTTCAGACTATTTTTATCTAAAAATGCTGTCAGGCAAATAATCAATGGTTCTAATGTTGGAGCTACCAGTCCATCTTAAAGCATTTATTAAAGAGTGATATCTTGTTAGAAAATACATGTCAAAACATCCAGGGCCATTGAGAGGGTTCTTAGAGGGTGACAAGTTATTTGTTATTAAAATGCTTTAGGGCCTCAGGAATTGAGAGCGGCATCTTCTCTTCTGAAGAAGGCATAAGAACCACTTTTCTATAAGCAGAAAGACAATAAAAATAGGATGGGGCTTCAATTTTTTCTGGGTCTACGTTAGAGGGAGAGATACCTATATTTAGAAAGATCAGAAAGATCTTTATGAAAATGAGGCTCCAGGCACTTTTTCTGTAGTTTTTTAGAAAGAAGTACAGATGGACCTCCCCCATAGGCCTTATATCCCATCAAATAAATAAAAGCAATAAAACAACATAAACAATGATAAATTTTTACACAGTCCTGCCTGGTGCCACATTGTCCCTAAGAGGATCCTGTAACAACTACCTGGAGAAGAGAGTCACACTTTCCCTTCTGGTCAGCTGTTTGCCACTAGAAATCAGTTGTTTAAGCCAAACTGCCCTATTTATCATAAATCCTAAGCTCTTTATCGTTCCTGGAAAGTTGCCCATCTCCTGCAATGCTCTGTCCACCTCCTCTCAGTTTAGGAATATTTTCTGCATTCTTTAAAGATCCAATCAAGTTGTGTAATTTCCTAGACTTTCCCAACTACAACTGCTTTTGCTGACATCTCTAAATTCATAAAGCTCTGGTAGTCTGTAGGTACCAATTGACCTCAACAAAAATAGCCATGACTTTTTCCTTTAAACCTAAATGGCTACTATTCTCTCTCACTAGAGTTAGGTGCCATAATGGGCAGAGCTGGGTCACAATTATCCAACCACAATAGTTTACACCTGGGCCCATAGCAGAGTAGGGTCACAGTCAATGCTTATTAAATGCAAAAGCATAAAAACACAAAATATAAATTAATAGTAACAAATATGATACAGTGCAATCACAGTCTCTTTGGTAGAAATTTCTGTTTCTACTGGTAATTCTCAATACTCAATGTATCATGACTGTATATGATTTACTTCAGATTCTGTATGTTTTTTGGGTTTTTTTTAAAGATCCATAATTTGTGCTATATATTTACCTTTGTGTAATTATTTTTTACCTGTGGCTTCCTTTTACATTTCTATAAAAATATCAAAATGTTAATTGAAAAAAAGTTTTATTGGTGAAATAATTGGCGCATATAGGTCTTTAAGAATTCAAAGCTATTAAATTACATATGGAGAGTATCTAGCAACACATAGTTCTCTTTGACCCTGCTTCTTTATTACCATTCCCTTGGGTAAAATATAACACTCTTATAGCAATGTGGAATCACATTGCTTTGAAAAATATATGTTACAGATGTATTTATATTGAGACTATCACACGTTGTAGTTATGCTATCTTTTCAGACCTCAGTGCTTCTATCACAGTTTAACTGTGAATCATTAGCACCTCAGAAAGCATGCATATAGCACATATTAATTTTCTTCTTAGTCTCACCTGAATGTAGCCACCCCTGAAGATTTGGAATTTCCAGCAGTGGTTCAGAATCTCTCAAGTATAACTGATCATATTGAACAAGTCTTTCACTCTTTTTATCATATTTAGCCAATGTTTTGAACTGTCCTACTAGTTTTAAACCAAGTTCAAATTGTTTTGCCAAAAATTATATCTTAATAATAACTCTGAGAGAAACTTTGGTGGGTGTTTCTAATGTTTCAAAAAGAAAAAGGGATATTCCAAGTGTTTATGGCTGGCTAAGAAAAATTTCAAGGCTACTAGAATGGAAATTTACATAAAACAGGCAGGGAATATGACTATAAGCAATCAATCAACACAGGGCCACTTTTCATTTTTTATGAAAATTATACTCGTGGCTATACACACAAAGAGCTGTTTGGTTAGAGAAAATTCAAGTTGAAAAAACATCCAGCCTTGTACTTTGTTATCTGGACCTTATTGTTGCTGATATGTGTTTATTAGAACTAACAAAAAGTAGCAAATTTTTACAACTACGGTAATATAGATGTTTCTCAAAAAAACTGCCACATGACCAGTACCCCAAAACTGACAGCATCTATTTTCCTCTCAATATCAGAATAGAAAATCCAAAATGTCATTCTGTTACTTAGAAGCCTCTTGTGTTAATCAAAGATATAAAAAAATAGAGACTTCTACTGATCCACAGATAAAAACAAATGGTATTCTATTGAGTGAACAATAATGGTGAAAAGGTAACTTATATGGGAGAAGAGAAAGACATCAAGCTTACTAAGTAGATAAAGGCAAATTTAAAAAGAGTGTTTGAATCAATGTAGCTTTTGTGCAGAAACAGAAAGAAACAGAATTGTATCACATATTACATTCCTTAAAATGCAGAAAGTTTGAGAACCAAGAGAACAGTTCTGGTATAAAAAAGAAGACTTAAGGTTTCTATAAAGCAAAATCACATAATCATGGCTCCTTTGTGAATTAGTAACAAACCTCTTCTACCCCCCCACCCAACCCATCTTATAAGAATTGTATTATGAGAAATATTACATGCAAATTAAATAATTATTATTCGTGTGAAAGATGTGCCTCACTACTTTCACCTTAAAAGATAGCCTCTCTCGGAGAAAAGGGGTTTGAGACTTCTTTTTATTTTTTATGTCACAGAACACACAGAAAATCATTCTTCATGGCATACTGGGACAGGTAGATAAGGCTGGGCAATAGGCCCATGACCCCTCTTCCCAGGCCTTGGACAACTTCTTTGTGGATTCAGGAGATCAGCATTTCCTGAAGCACCTCTAACCCCTTCACTTTAGACAAAGTACACTCTGGCTTGTCTTAATTTATTGATGTCAGTAAGAAAAAATATTTGTCTTTTGAATAAAAGGGTTAATTTAGGCATGTGTATACTCAAGTTTCTGGTCTACACCCTGTGGTATCTCCTACCATTTTAATAGTCCAACAGTTGCACATCCACTTTGCATAAACTGTTTGAACTATTGGCATTGTATATGCAATGGGATTTTGAATTGAAGAATAGAAGTAATCTTTCTGTGTATTTTGGTTGGTTATTGTAAGACATTGTAGTAGCTTGTTTCTTGGATTGATTTTTCTGACCTGTACAATCAGCCAAAAGGGTTTCGTTGGCTAGAGCCCCAGAAGAAAAAGCTACCAAAAGTATATATATAGCTACAGCTGACTGTTCATTTTCATAAATGTACAATATTATTTTAATATCATGGTATCAATCCTTTTAAAAATCAAGATTCTATCTTTTATATTTTGCTTTAATTTTAGGTAAAAATTATTGCTTTTTGTAAATTGCCTTTGCAATTTAATAAAGCCTAGGTATGTACATATTAACCCAGGAATGCAAAATGTTAACACAGACCATCAAATGTTAATCTGTTGCCAAATTTAGTGAGATGAACAAAGAACAACACCCCCCCACCTGCATCCCTGCATTAAGTGTCTTGATACACCTGGCATAAGGTTAAAGTCTCGGGCTGATAATAGCCCAGAATGATTATCACGGAATAGTTTCTTCTTTTTTCCTAAGCCTATATAAAAAGATCAGGTAGTTATTAACCAGAAATATCAACCTCACCAGAGAACTTTAATTATAATCAAAGGTATTTTTTTAATCACCAAGTAACTAAGGCAGATAAGGGCAAATTAATGACCAGAAACCAGTATAGTCATTGTGTCTCAGAACAAAAATATACTGATCTCTACCAGATGGTGGTAGGACAGTTTGTACTTGTAATATTAAAAGCATTATCTGTGATTTAGACACAGGATCTGGAATCTAAGGCATGTATAAGTTCATAGTACAAAAGTGTTTGAATATGGCAGGGGTCAAAATACATTAAATAAATTATAGTTGGATTATTTCCATCCTTGCATTGCTTTCCAATGATCTTCCTGCATATTTGTTTTTTCTCTAATTTTACGTTTACCTTTTACCTCTTCAAATTTATCTTTACCTTTTTTTCTCTTCAAGTCAGTAAACTACTCATTTATATGAAAGAAACCAATTCTGTATTATATGATTTATTGTCCTTGGGGAATGGGAGCTATTATGAAATTATTCAAATTTAGGAAAAACTGGAATGAAATGTTAGGCATCTTTTGCAAAAGCAACATGAGAAAGAAATTTTATTTAAGATGTTATGATTGATTCTTATATACAACTTCAGTCTGATAATGTTTCATTTTCATTAGTATTAATTTGATTTTGTGAGCTACTGTGGATATACCAAAAATAAATAAATAAATAAATATATTCTGCTAACCCTATACATGTTTACTTCAACTGTAAATTACAAAACTTAGATAAAAAGTGAGTATCTATGGATATCTGATATATACAAATATACATGAAAAATAGTATATAAACAACTAAAAGATGTATTGTACATTAATAGAAACCTCTCAATAAAAAAAAAATATTCATTTTATTTTGTGTTTCAAAAATCCGTCAGGAGATGTTTATGTAGTGCTGTTGGAAAACTCTTTGCTTCAAAGGCAATGCAATGGCACATAAATTCTCAGTGTTGCTGATGAAACCAGATATACTGACAGACCACTGTAACAGAACAGATTACCCAATGAGCAGAACAGTAGCTCTCTCTTGTTGGAGAGAAAAAAAAGTAAGGAAAGGAACAAAAAGAGAAGAAATTACATAGCTTTGAATACAATAATTGGTTATACAAAGATACCTCTAAAACGATGATAAATTAGTTTGTCTGAACTGTGGTCAATAATTAGAAGCTGAACACTAGTAATTTGCTTCTCTTATCTGACATCAATATCATTAACAATTAAAAATATACTAAAGTTTTATGTTATTATACACATGAAGTGTGCATGTGTATATGTGGAGAAATACATATACAGACAAGAAAGAACGCTTTAGTTTTAATTTTTAGTTTATTTGTATTGCTTCTAAAGTATCTCATGGAACAAAATTATATTTGTATTTTTAAGGATACAAATAATAATTTGCATAAGAATTGTTGGCTAATATCACAAAAATTATTCAGTGTAATAGATTTGTAACTTTTGGTTTATTTTAGGTCCATTAAAAAGTAGCCATGTCTATATAAAATCAATGACTGACAGCATTTTTTATATCATATAGTAGTGAAGAATGTTTTAAATGTTTGTGTATATAATGCTTCTCAGTAGCCTTTCTACATAAAAATTATTTGATAATTAGCTCTTGTTTTATTGCTTCCATTTTATTTTTCATTAGTTTTATTTGTACAAGGGAACATAATGCTCAGACATTTGCCAACCTAATATAGTGATAACCCCAACAAGTCTATTTCCCATCTGATACCTTACATAGCTATTACAATATCATTGACTATATTCCCTGTGCTGTATCTTATATCCTGTGGCTATATACATATGTTTTTAAGTTAATAGATAACATTTCATATTATTTTATATTAGTTTCAGGTGTACAAACACAGTGGGTAGGCATCTATATAATTTATGAAGTGCTCTCCCTCCCCCATGGGTGTAGTGTCCACCGGACACCATGCATCGCTTTTTTGACATTAACTTTACTCTCCATACTGTACCTCACATCCCCATAACCACTGTGCCTACTAATTTTCATTTTCTAATTCCTTCACCCTTCCTACTATGCTCCATTCCCCCTCCAATCTGACATCATCAGTTTGAATCTATTTCTGTTTTGATTGTTCATTTATTTTGTTCTTAGATTCCCATATGAGTGAAATCATATGGTATTTGTCTTTCTCAGTTTGATTTATTTCTCTTAGCATAATAACATCTAGTTCCACCCATGTTGTTGCAAATGGTAAGGTTTCATTATTTTTTTATGGCCCAGTCTCTTATTCCACTTCCTCCTACATTGCAAACTCTAAGAAAAGCAGTGTTGTACTGTTCTAATACAAGATTTTTTTGCTATTTTTCAATAGTTTTACCCATGAATAAAGTTGATTAAAAACAATATCTAATTTACTCCAGGTTTTCTTGTCATTTGGAGCAAATAGAGACTAAAGAACAATGAAGTGTCTGACTTCTGGCAAAATGTTCTGTTGCCCCTAAAATGATAGCATTTTAAAATGTATTCCCTTATGAGCAACATATTCTTTGCAAGTGTTAAGAGATCTATGTCCATTCAGAATACACAAATGTTAAAGTGTGAAGTGAGGAAAGTAATGAAATCTAATGATTTTGAGTCCTAGTACTACATGTGTTGAAGTTCACCAAAGTGATTTAGTCTTAAAACACAAAAATAGAAATACTTGTCATGGGAAAATCTGTATTTGTTTTGGCCTGCTCCACTGTTTGGGATATTATTGGTACATCTGTGTTCTTTACTATTCACACTTTTAAATGTATACTCCTAATACAATTTATTGATATGACATATTTTGTAACTTAATCACTTAATATTGTTACATATATTCAAATATTACCTGAGTGAGTACAAAATATAAAGCAAACGTGAGTGCTTTGTATAAACATAATAACATATAAATCCTCCATTAATAAATCTATTAAACTTTGTCACAGTTTGTTATATCATTTCACATTATATAGTCACAATGTAAAAATAATATATGTCACAAATGTGTCATTCCGTGTCTTACATTCTAGAAAATTTTTTTTTGAAAATTCTAAAGGGATAAATAAAAGAAAAAAAAAATTATTTTGTATACACTTCTTCGCTGTAACACCAGCCTCATCCATGACCTCACAAAACTTTAAAGCTCTATGTGCAATGGAAGTATGCATACATCATTCCCTTCCAAGAAGTTATCCCCAAGTGTCAGCTCTGAACATGGCAGCTTTTAAATTTATTTTTTGTGTGTTTGACAATTTAATTTAATTTTTTAAATATATATATATTTTTTATTTTTTAATTACAGTTGAATACAATGCTGTATTAGTTTCAGGCATACAACATGGTAATTAGACACTAATATAACTTACGAGGTGATGAACTTGATAAACCTAGTACCCGTGTGAATCCATACATAGTTATTACAATATATTTTTTTTTTAATTTATTGTTAAATTTGATGAGGTTACATTGGTTGGTAACAATTAGACAGTTTACAGATGTACAAGTCCACATCACATCATTCATGCATCGTATTATGTGCCCATCACTCAGTATCAGTTCCCTTTCCATCACCTTAAATCTAGTGCCCACTCCCACCTCCCCCCACAACTGTGCCCCCCCTGCCCCCCATCCT
>PVKE010011031.1:0-25983 GCA_004027555.1 Craseonycteris thonglongyai
TGCACCTTTTCTGGAGGCTTGGTGTTCAAGGCCAGCACACCAAGACCACTGGAGCCAAGGCTGTACTGTGCATGTGTCCGAGAAGAAATAAATCTGTAGACCTTGTCTGTTCATAAATAGTCCCTGGGGAAGCCTGGATGGCTCAGTGGGTTAAGCGCTCACTTTGCAGCGCCGGGGACCGAGGATCAAATCCTGGCCCTGGCCAGTGCGGAACCATATGCTGAACTGGGAGCTCCCCCAATTCAGTTCTCTCTCTATCTCTGTAGCTCTCTCTCTCTCTCTCCCTCTCTGTCAAAAATAAATAAATAAAAATATATAAATAGTTCGTGCACATAAAAAAAAAGAAAAGAAAGAAAGAAAAAAGAAGGTGAAGGTTTAGAAAGCCAGTTAGCTCAGCAAGACACTTCATCTTTCTACCTACAGATATCTGGTCCTTGATATTGTCTCCCCAGATAAGGAACAAAGATAAGACCTCAGGACTGGGAAGAGCGTCTTGGCTGTTGGTTGAGTTAGAAGCTCCAGACTCTGCTCTGATTTTCAGCTGATCAGAGTCAGACTCTGGAGGTGCTGATAATTAATTGCAAGAGCAGAACTGATGCTCTGAGTAACCATAACTTTCATAATTTGTTCAGAAAGAAATTGCTGAGCTGTATCATAGCCAATTATTATAAAGGATAATGGCTTTGAAATCTTCTATTTCTTACATCATATGCTGACAATTAGATTAATTCGACATTTATTGATGTCCTACTACGTGCTGGGTATTGTCATAGTTCAAAACAAAATCTCCATCTTAAGTTTTTAATTTAAAATTTTCATTAAAAAGCTTTCTGTCTGTTGTGTCATATGTTGAGAAATTGACTAACATGACAAATATTTATGGATGCCCTCCTATGTACTGGGTACTGACCTAATTCAGAAAAAAAAGTTAAAACACTGGAAATTGCAAATGGAATTCTGCTGGTGCTTAATTAAAATACAAAAATTGTCATGAAAATAAAAGATTAGGTCTCAAATATATCGGAACTATTCCACTTCACCAGTTTGGAGTATGATGCAGATCACATCTCTGAATAGTAGACATGAAGGACTTGGACTTACAGGAAGGCCCTCTCCCTGTTGCCTGTGGGGCTACTGCACATCCTCACCCTGGAAACTCAGGCTGCCTGGGCAGCCCTAGGAATGCTGATTCACTGCTGCCATCACCACTTCCTTCTGTAATCACTTAGAGCTTGGTCAGGAAAGGTTCTAGAACCTGCTGCTTTCTCCACCTGAAGTATTTGCTCCCAGTAAGGACACAGTTGTCACTCTTAAATTAGCCCATAATAAAGGCAGGCAGACCTGACCATACAGATGAGGTGACCTTGATAGCCTCCGGTACTTCCCCCTCCTCCCGGAACAGTCTAATCAAAATCACCAAGGTTTGAGAAAGCAATTTCTCCTCCTCCAGTCACAGGCTGGCCGCAGGCAAGCTCTATTTGCATTACTAAGCAGAACACAAAACCTCAGTCTGTAGCATCAGCATGCAGATTTAAGGTGAGCTGCAAAGCTCTCGGAGCTCTGTGGGTGAATGTTTTACATACAAATAAAGAGCCCATTATGGTGATTTTCCCAAAACCCAGGAGTCGGCTCCAAAAGCAAGTCCAGAAACTGAAACAAATGACAGCTCCCTTGGGTGAAAAGCTTTACCCATGCGCGTGCACACAGGCGTGTGCGCACACACATATATTTCACTTTTAGATCTTTTTCTCACTTTTTATATTAGTTTTAAATTATTTTTCTGGTACCCCACAAGATAAAATAGATTACCAATAGACACAAAAATCACACATACAATTAAATTTTAAGAGTATATCTTTCCACTCTCCTTTTGGCACATGTAGATACACACAAACACACACATATATATCACTGTAATGCAATCACTAAGTAAGATACATGAAAATCATGCTCTGGATCACAGACATGTAATGCCTCATCTATCAGAGTGACGGAAGGGTACTGGCAAGAGGAGAGGCTGCTTGGAAATAAGTCAAAGAATGTTAGCATTAGCAAGAATAGTCGCTGGTCTCTGAAGACGGCCCAGTGAACCACTCCCCCTACTAGCCACACCCTCGTGTAGTCAGTCTCCTTCTCATGATGAATCTGGGCTGACCTGGCTACTTGCCTTCACCAACAGAAGGCTGTGGAAGTGATGTAGAGCCAGTTCTGAGCCTAAGCCTTGAGAAAGCCTGACACTTTCCACGTTGCACTTTGGGGAGCACTAAGTCACCATGAAAAGAAGTCTGGCTATTCTTTATTTATTTATTTTTTTATTTTGTTTGTTTTTGTTTTTGTCAGCGAGAGAGAGAGAGAGAGAGAGAGAGAGAGAGAGAGACAGACAGACAGACAGACAGACAGACAGACAGACAGAGAGAACTGAGCTGGGGGAACTCCCCAGTTCAGCACATGGGTCTGCACGGGCCAGGACCGGGATTCGATCCTGGTTCCCCGGCGCTGCAAAGTGAGCACTTAACCTACCAAGCCATCCCAGCTTCCCCCGAAGTCTGGCTATTCTGTTAGTGAGACCATAGGGTGGGGAAGAAGCCCTGAGACTTTCTAAAGAGAGAAAGAGGACCAGCCCTCCTAACATTCCGGCTGAACCTTCCAGCTGTCCTCATTACGATGCCAGCCGTGGACGTGAGCCATCTTGGATGTTCTGGCTGGCAGTCCCAGCTGACCCTGCAGGAGTAGCAATCACCCCGTGGAGCCCGCTCAACCCACAGAATTGGGAGACATTTAAGAAAATTTTTTCTTGTTCTAAGCCATCAAGTTTTGTGATTGTTATTCAACAATAGATAACCAAAAGAGAAGGCATCTTAAAAATGTTCTAATCAGATCAGCCAAACATTCTCATTTGACTTCTTCAAAGACGTTAATATACTTTGTGACTGGGCCAAAAGTAGAATTCTGGTCTCAAGTTTAGTTCAATACTCTTTTCTACCAAATCCTGAAATATAAAGAATAGCCATTAACTGAGTTTTTAAAAATGATCAAGGAAGGTAGTTTTGCTTAAAAAGGATGAGCCAGTTACTTGAGCTGTAAATTAACATTGAATTTATTAAAATTATATATTAAAACACTTTTTAGATTTTTAAGATTAATTTATAAATCTTGTTTGCCAGTTTCTTTGATATTCAATATTTTGGAGTTTAGCAGATTAAATTCTGCCAAATCAACAGTCTCAAATTTACAAATGTACTAATTAAATCCATTTAAATACTTTAAATTTGCATAACCTCCCCTCATCCCTAAGTACTTCAAATAATTTATAGGAAGGATTTACAACCCTTACTTGCAAAATCTTTTTAAGTACTACAGCAATTTTTGTAAATGTAATAATAAGTCAAACTTATTAGTGTAATACATCAGCTTCTCTTATAAAGAGTATAATTCAGTTAAAAAAATCAAGTCTAAAATAAATTACATATTTCAGATAAAATAAGCTAACTTGTCTGACTCTCTAATATGCCAGATTCTCTTAAATAGTAAGCACTTTATCAGCCAGGATGCCCTGTAGGTCATGCTGCAATAACAAGCAATTTCAAATATCTCAGTGACTTAAAAACAATGATTTGGTTTCTCACTCATATTGCATGTTCACTTCGTGTTGGCTAAGAAGTCTGCTTCAGGTCTGGCTCACTCTGAGACCCAGGCTGATGGAAAAGCCAATAAATGAAGCAAAGCTGGTGGCAGAGGGAAATAGAAGGTGGCAACTTTTGTATTTGTTCTTAAAGCTCTCACCCCAAAGTGACCCATGTTTTTTCTGCTCACATTTCTTTAGCTGAGCAAGTTACTTGGCCACCCCTAACTCCAAGGAGGCAGGAAAGTACAATCTTAACCATATTTTTCTGCTCATAAGAGTTAGAATACTTCCTAAAAATAGAGCCATCACATACACTTTAAATAGGAAATATACATATGACACCACTGATTAAAAACATAGTACTGGGGAAGCCGGATGGCTCAGTGGGTTAAGCACTCACTTTGCAGCGCCGGGGACCGAGGATCGAATCCTGGCCCCGGCCCTGGCCCGTGTGGAACCATATGCTGAACTGGGAGCTCCCCCAGTTCAGTTCTCTCTCTGTCTCTGAATCTCTCTCTCTCTCTCTCTGTCTCTCTCTCTGTCATAAATAAATAAAAATATATTTAAAAAAACAAAAACAAAAAACAAACAAACAAAAAAAACATAGTACTAAACTTATTGTTTTGGAGAAGACAGATTGTGTCAACTTGCTAGAGCTGATGGTTACATTTTCAAAAAATTTGCAAGCCAGTGGTTAAAATCACTATTAAAAATTAAATTATATAAACTAAATAAATTTAGTTTAATTAATAAGTTTAGTTTAAAAAGAAGTTTAATAAATTAGATTTAAAACAAAGGTAACAAATACTCAAAACTCATTATTTTCTAGTTATTTTTCTACATTCTACTATTATCTATATTCTTGAGGATATTTACATTTGTTGTGTCTGTAATGGTAGAAATAATTATTAATGGTGTTTTACAGTGCATCTCTTCCCAATTTTGCATTCACTGGCCTCTCATTGTTAGTTTATAGTTGGCCATGGTGGAAGTATTCATGATGGAAATCAGCAAACAACTGCAAATCAGGGCTTGATATATGGTTTTGTTGATTATCTAAATTTAAGAAAGTGATGAAGAAAATGTTAATAATAAAATTTAAACTTAGAAGAATGTGGTGTCTGTAACCATTACATGTAAGTAGTACAAAAAATTGAAGAAATATTCCTCCAGTATTTTAAAAATTATCTCATTCAGTAAAGAAGTGAATTGTTATAAATTGTGCTATTAATATAGAATCGAAGTTTCAACATACATCTTTGTTTCACTTTCATCTTACCAACTAATAAAAGGAAAATATTAGCCAACAACATTCATGTTAAAACTACTGTTTGTCAGTTGTAACCATTGGTTGGTTGTGAATGTAGGTAAAAATCAGCAAAATCATTCTGTGACAATCAACTGCTCCATAGAATTTATAACAAAAATGTTTTCTAGTATATCTTATTTGTATGCTATATGCTATTTATCTTTTATAGCAACATGTAAAAGAAGCACACATACAGTCATACCTTGATGCTCAACTGCTTTGAAACTCATCACATTTTGTACTCGACACATTTTGACACAAAAGTTTTGTCTTAGTACTCTTTGCGCCTCCTGGAACCAATTAACAATGAGTACCAAGGTACCACTGTATATACATATATACATATGTGTGTGTATAACATTCACACACTTATATACATGCATGCACACACTTTTCACCCAGGGAGCACATTCATTTGCACCCTTGGGCTTACCTCACCTTCCTATACCTTCCTGGAGTTATAATTTTCTGGAGATCAAGCCCTGAGTTCTTTTACTCTGAAATTGGAAGTTACTAAAATCTGCCAGGGTAGATTTGGGTAACCTTTGGGTGCTTGTGATAGGAAATTAAAAAAAATAATAATAATAAAAAAAAAAAAAAAATATATATATATATATATATTTTTTTTTTTTTTGTGATACTCCCTAGGAGGATAAAAAGGACATGGACCAGTGGGTGTGCTTCTGTGTCATGAAAAGGAAAATGAAAGTTCTGATCTATGAAAGGGCCCTGACTCAGCTTCCTTGAAGGCAGTCTTCATGAGGATGACAGAAATAAGGATGATAAATTGCCATGGCTTAGGGGACTCCCAGCAATCTTGCTTAGAGCACCGTGGGGTAAAGACTATTAGCTCTAGTCCCCTGTCTGGCCAGCCAGAATCTCAGTGGGCCAAGAGACGTAGCCCCTGGGCGAAAGTGTTGAGCAGAAACTTCTCTTCACACAGCGCAGGTTTCAGCAGAGTGAGCACGTGCAGCCAGGGACAGATGTAGCACACTGCAGGCACACGCAATTCAGTCTGACTTTTCACTCCAAAGCTTCGGAAGCCAAGCTGTAGTGAAGTTTTCTTGTCAGATGAGGCTTGTTTTCTAGAGAAGTAGCAGAAGCTTAATTTTAGAAAGGATGAGAGGAGGGGAAAGAGGAGGAAAAGGAAGAGAAGGAAAAAGGACAGTCTCCCTGGTCTTTAAAGAGCAACATTAAGTTCATTAAATTGTGCTCAAATCTAGCACCATGGAAATGGGTGTGGCATTCATCCTTAAAATGGGAAGGGGACTGAGGGTTCTCACATAGACATATCTTGCTAGGTTGCCAAAGGACAATGCCCCAGCATACAGAAGCGCATGCCATCAAAGCAGAGGTAGGGAGATAAAGGTAGAGAATATTTCCTAAAGGAAGAAGGAACTTCAAAATGTACAGTTGTTTTAAATAACTTGTTTTCTTGCCCTAAATTTTAGACCCAACAAGAGACAAATCCTCAGTTACTCTAACCTTAATTGTACCTCTAGACCTTAGCTAAGTCCTCTAACCTCTCCTAGTCTCCCCTCTCTTCTAACACCCACCGCACTGGATTATTGTGCAGATTAAATGAGAACATGTGAGAGGTGCTTGGCACTTAGTAAATGGTCAAGAAATGGTAGCCATAAGTATTCCTATGGAGGCCTTTGAATCAGAACTAGACAGCAGTGCTTCATACAGATTTTTTTAAGTTTAAGAAAGTATTTGACTATACTTAGTGTTCATTTCTTTAATTTTTCTTTCTCTAAAATGTAAAAACAAATTATTTTTTATTGCTTTTGACAAATAGAGAGACAGAGAGAAGAGGGAGGGCCCAGAGCAGTCTCCATAGTTGCACATCATTAGTTGTCTACATAGTTTCATTCCACAGGTGGGGGTGGGGCTGCGCAGGGCAGGAACCAGCTGGGGGCTTCCCACATAGGAGGCTTGCCCCAGTGAGAACTGAACTGGGGGCACACCCCAGTTCAGCATACGAGTCTGCACGAGCCAGGACCGAGATTCGAGCCTCAGACCCCGGGGCTGCAAGATGAGTGAGTGCTCAGCCCTGCTGAGCCATCCTGGTATCTCCTTTTTTCTCTAAAATTAGTAATTGTTTCATTAATGATTACTATAGAAAAGTTCTGAGGATGTTTGATGAGAGTAGGTTACCTGGGACTTGGAAAAAGCAATCCAGTTTAACATGTAGTCCTGTATGGGTACCGTCATTCATCTTTTTTTCTGTTACTTAAATTTTAGGTATAGTGTGTAGAAAGAAAGAAAGAACCTCTGAAAGACTGTGTGCGCTTTTAAAGACATGTATACTTGAGGGGGGGGGTGTCGAAGGGGTGCCCCTGGTGATTCTGCCATGTTGTCATAAATATTTATCGGAATGAATGTATTTCCAACCCCCTAAACTACACAGTGGAGAACCTCTGGGAGCATGCACAAATTCTGTTGCCAAACTGTGCTTACTTGCCCTAATTTCCAGTTCACTTTAGCATGCCCAGAGGGTACATGGCACAACGCTTTTAGAACTTCTAAGGGCTTACCAGACAGATATTTTATATTCTAGTAGGTCCCTAGTTCTGCAAGGGCTTGCCCTGCCCTCGCCCTGAGGCAGAGTACACACTGGTATTTATGGAAGGCCACATTTTGTTCCCACAGTCAATTAGAGGGAAAGAGCCAAACTCATTCCAGTCTCATCTTGAGAAGTAACAGAAGTGGGATTAATTTTGTTCTTTTCATGGAGACTAACAGGCTAAATTAGTGTAACTTTGGCTCATTAGCCTCCTCTGAAAACTCTATAGAGTTCTCTGTACCCCTTTATCATAGGTGCCGGTGGGGACTTGGGGGTTCCACCTGCAATCTCCAGAGAGGTGGCTGGGCTCTAACTAAAAATGCCACTCCTTTTTCTACTGTAGTTCTTTCATTCCGTTCAGACTGAACTCCCAGCTTTATTCTGACTCACACACTGGTGTTTTTGCCTGGAAGGATACACATGACTTCTTCCTCCACTAGCAGGCTAGCAGCAAAGGGTGGCCAGGGGTGATTCACGGACATGTGTAATTTTCCCTGGGAACTTCACAAACGATCAGAGAGAGGGACATCTGAGAGATACTGTATCATCTTCAAATCAACTAAGTTAGGGCTTGGAGTTTGGAGATTCTGGAGTTAAGGTTCAAAAACATTCCTGGAACTCAAATCAAATTTCTGTGAGATTACTCTTACATGAGTAACCCAAATTTCATTCTCCCACCCTCCCAAAATATTTTCAGAGAAAATGCTGGAAACAGTTTGAATTCCTGCTAGTCCATTAGGTAAGGTCTTGGAGCATCAAGATTAGGGGTATTGGTGTATGAGGTTTGTTGAGATTGGGATATTTTTACTTCATTTATATCAACCAGTTTGTGAAGTCTGAAACCTAAGAGTTATTGGCAGCTCTGTATCATTTTGTTCTGATCAAGTTGTCTATGCATGGCAGTCCTTGGTTGTTTGGGGCACTATTGCTACTTTTTAGTGGAGCCAGACACCTGATGATATCACTGCTGAGACTTCATAATCCAAACCCCAACAATTCTACTCGGATAAAATTTTAGGTCAGCCTCTAATTCTGCTGGACTTAGTGTAAATATCCTTTCATTCACAAGATAGCACACTACTCTGTGCTAGACCCCATAATAAAGATTGCTGGACTCCCTGGTATATTCTCCAGAACAAACATGACATCATTTGAATTAAGACAAGATCCTCACACCACTCCCAGGCTCAGGCCACCGGTTTTAGACTGACACCACATATAGTGAATGCAGCCAAGCCCTCTGCCCATTAGCCCATAGCTCGACATCCTCCAGGAGATCATTGGGACTAATTCAGTCTACACTCATCCCATCTTCATTACCACACCAGTTACTGGTCTTCCATGAAATCCATGGTCTATGAGTGTGGTCCTTGAGGCAGAGCAACCACATAACTTGGGAACTTATGATACAAATTCTCAGGCCTCAGCCCAGATCTATTCAGTCAGAAACTTGGAGTGGGGCCTAGCAATCTCTGTGTTAACAAGTCCTCCCCCGGCTTTTAATGCACATTAAATTTTGAGAATAGCTACACTGGAAC
The DNA here is from genome assembly GCA_004027555.1 of Craseonycteris thonglongyai. Taxonomy (NCBI): domain Eukaryota; kingdom Metazoa; phylum Chordata; class Mammalia; order Chiroptera; family Craseonycteridae; genus Craseonycteris; species Craseonycteris thonglongyai. The sequence goes on from PVKE010011031.1 coordinate 9,042, forward strand.
ATCATCCCCATAATACTCCACATTTCTTTGTTCCTAAGTCAGGTCCCTACTGTTCTAATGTAGAGAGTGGAAGAAGATGAGGTTGGAAAGATATCCAGTAGCCACACATCTCAAAGGCCTATAGACTCAAATGAGGAGTTCAGACTTTGTTCTAAAGAAGCCATGGAAGGGTTTTAAGTAGCTGACTGAAATGGTCTGGCTTTTGTTAAAAACAGACAGACAAACAAACAAACAACCACGCTGGGTACTGTGTAGAAATTATATTGTGGGCAAGGCATGGATGGAGTTGGTATACAGTGAGGAGAATTCTGCTGTGGTCCAACTGGGAGATGAAGGTATTCCACTAGAAAGGTAACCATACACTCTCTGTACTTTGAAAGTGTGGTCCCTGAACTACCATCATCCACATCACTTGGAAACTCCTCATGCAAACCCCCAGGCCCCGCCCCACCCCACTCATCTACCTACCCGTATATTTACTAAACTTCTGATCCCTCATTCTCAGCAAATAACCCTCACCTCCTAATTCACAGGGGGAAAAAAATCCATTATGTAAGAATTCCTTTAATTTCTGGCTGCCATATCTATAAAATTATTTCTTTTCACTCTATTTATATTTAAGAGGTATCCCTCCTAGCTGTGGCCTCTCCCTCTATCTGTGTTTGCCATTCATGCATGCTCAAGTCTGCCTGCATGTTAAAAATAAACAATCTCTCCCACCTCTACCCCAAAGCCACACATCTTGGAGGAGCTGTCTACATCTACTTTCTCTCTTCCCTCCAATCGCTATCACCTCCCCAAAGTACTTGAACCTGGCTTTGGCTCCCACCATTCCACTGTCCGATCTCTCATCAGGGTCCCCAATGATCTCTTGCTGCTAAAACCATAAAAAACATTCAGCAATGTCACACAGGACACCTGTATTTCATGTGAAATTATTGGAATATTGTTGTACCAGTTTTATAAAGAGCTGCCACTCCAACCCCACCCTATACCTCTGACCTGCTCACTCTTTCAGCTCTTCCCCCTTAGCTCCTCATTATTCAATAGCTAAGGGCTCAATGCCAGCACAGCCAGGGTTCTCCTCACCCAACTCCCATAGCAGGCTCACATCAGCGCTGATTGGTTTGTGCCTAACGCATACCAGTTGTTTAATATTATAGTATAACCCATCTCAGCTAAAATTAACCTATAGGTCAAGCTCAACAGATTTTCCAGATTCCATCTTGGCTTTTCAGAATCATTTAACACAGTCGACTTGAAACAGTCTCTTCCTTTCATTGCTGTGATGGAGCATGCACTTCTGCACTTCTCAGTTTCCTACACTGACTTTCCCCATTGACATAACATTTAAATGTTGGTGTTGCCCTGGGTCATCTTCTCTTTACTTTAATATTTCAATAGATCTCACAAGTATTCTCGTTCATGGCTTCAATTACTATGTACATGGGAATGAATCCCACATTAAATGTTTAACCAAGACCTCTCCTCTGAACTGTAGACTTGACTCAAATATCTGCTTAACAAATCATTTGGATGTCTCACAAAACCTACAAACATAACATGTATAAAACTGAAATTTCTACCTCCTCTCTCCCCGTCTGGTACTTCTGCAGAGATGGTTCTACCATCCACCTAGATATACCGTACAAATCAGAAACCTAGGAGTCATCTGTGACTCCTCTCCCTCCCTCACTACCCCCTCAGATTCCATCAATTACCATATTCTATCAATTCTCCCTCTAACATATGTGGAACATATATTTAACCCATTCAGTTCCCTCCATATCCTCTGCCAGTCTCTGGTTTAAGCGACTATCACTGATAACAGTGGCCTGTTGTCTTCCTGTATCCATATTTGCCTGCCTCCAATTTATGTTCTAAAAAGCAGCCAAATGGTCTTTTAAAAATACAAACCTGATTAAACGAATATATCCTGTTTCACTCTCGTGGGGTTCAAAATCAGGTCACATTCCTCTTAATGTTCAAATCAGATGACTTGGAGCCTTTTATTTGTCTCCCTTGTGTGATAACTTCAGAATCCAAAGGTTCAGATTGTCCTCATAAATGGAACTGGAAAATCTGCTCATATTCTTAAAAAAAAAAAAAAATTTATTTTATTGTTTTGAGAGGGGGGAGGGAGAGAGAGAGAGAGAGAGAGAGAGAGAGAGAGAGAGAGAGAGAGAAAGGGCCCAGAGCAGTCCCCATAGTTGTATATCATTAGCTGTGACATGGTTTTATTCCACACAGGTGGATGTGGGGCCACTCAGGGAGGGTATCCAACAGGAGGCCTCCCTTGGAGGAGGCAACAACTTTCACTGCAGGGCTTAGCAGTTACCAGTTGTGCCACATTTCAGTATATGGATTTGCACGGGCTGGGATCAGGATTCAGCCCCCAGCCCTTGTTGTTGCAAGGCAAGTGTTCAACGTGCTGAGCTATCCCGGCATCCCCCAAATCTGCTTATATTCTTTTTGACTGCTATGACTTGTCACACTCTAGTGTTCCTTTGTCCTTGAGTAGTCCTTATCTATTGTTGTATAATCTGCAGTAACAGGGAACAAATAAATATCTGCCAAATGGTCCAGGGAAATCCTTATTCAGTGAAAGAAAGTGTTTTGATCATCTAGGTCCAATAGTATTTCAGTTCTGGAATTAGGGGGGGGGGGGGGAAATCTTTCTTTCCAAGAGTTTCATTCAGTTATGATGGCTCAGTGCCATGGTAGGGCCTAAGACCCAAATGTTAAAGTTCTTCCCTTACATAGACAGTTCTTTTAGTTCATGCTCATGGAATAAAGAGTGCTGGTAGGGGTCAGAATCTGCTTACATTTCCCAAGCCAAAGCCTTAATGCCCTTATGAAGTAGTGCATGCAAATTGATTTGTCCTGACCAAGTCTACTTCTGCCTACATAAGGCCCCAAAGCAAAGGATGTCACCAGAGGCCAGGAGCCTGGGCCCCAACATGAATCAGGATGCACTTAAAACCTCAGGAGTAAGGGTGAAATCAACTTCTGAGAAAAAAGTTAATTTTTAACCAAAGTGTCCCCAACACTCCCTAGTTTCTGTCCTTGTTAGATGAGCTGACCACTAATTCAAGACAGAAACACAGGGGAGTCCCAGCAGCTACCTTTTCCCTTAACCCTCACATCTAATCATCCACCAGTGCTCAATGACTCCCTATAAATATCATTAGAATTCAGTTCAAGCCCTTATCTGTTCCTTTACTGTGTTAATCACTTACTACAGGTCATCCTGACTTACCTTCCAATCCAACCCCCACATTGCATTCATTGATGTAAAATATTATATTAATCTGTTCATGCTTTTGTTTTGCTTAAAGCTTTTAAATTAATTCCCGTTGTCTATTGCAAAAATAGGATTCTTTGTGTGTGTGTGTGTGTGTTTTTAGATTTATTTTTATTGCTTTTTGACAGAGACAGACAGACAGAGACAGAGAGATGGGGGAGGGCCCAGAGCAGTCTCCATAGTTGACAGCATCTGTTTTCCATATACCAGGTAGTTTCACTCCACAGGTGGGCATGGGGCTGCGCAGGGCAGAAACTGGGCTGAGAGCCTCCCGCATAGGCCCCGGCAAGAACTGAACTGGGGGCACACCCCAGTTCAGCATATGGGTCCACCTGGGTTGGGGCCGGGATTTGATCCTCGGGCTCTGGGGCTGCAAAGCAAGCGCTCAACCTGCTGAGCCATCCCAGCTTCCCCAGGATTCTTTTTCTGAGATGAATGAAGTCGAAGTCAATGGATGGGCATGAAGAAATTTTGAATTACATGCAGAATTTTATATGTGTGTGTTTCCAATCAGTTGGCTCATAATTTAAATCAGAACTTCAGGGAAATACGTTTCCATAAAAAGGCTAAACCTATGGTTTAAGCTCAAGCTGTTTATCTGGGATGAAAGGGATTGTTATGACCTGGTCACTGCTTACCTGGCCAATCTCATCATCTACATTAAGCTTGTCTGACCTGCAAAAGGTGGACTGCATGCAGCCCAGAACAGCTTTGAATGAGGCCCAATAGAAATTCATAAACTTTCTTAAAACATTTTGAGATATTTTGCAATTTTTAAAAGCTCATAAGCTATTGTTAATGTATTTTATATGTGGCCCAAGATAATTCTTCCAATATGGCCCAGGGAAGCCAAAAAATTGGACACCCCTGATCTATGTTGTCCTCCCTGCCAATCCTCCCCAATTAATACATCAACAATATCAAATTGCTTATGATTCTTAAAAAGCACCATATGTTTTATGCCTCCATCTGCTTTGAGCATGCTGCTCCCTCTGCCTCTAAGACCTTTATTTCTGCCTGCTTGTAAAAATTATTCAAAACCAGCTCTGACAACATTTACAGAGAGCCTTCCCTGATTCCCTCCCATAGAATTAGCCATTCCCACTTATGAGCTACCTCTTTCTAGCACAGGTTTTGAGTTTTGCCAATATTTTTTGCCTATAAAAAGTTGAAATATTTTAAGGAGAAATTTTTGTTGAAAAATGACTACAAAAGTGTGCAAACTATGAGTGCAGCATCTCAATTATTTTTACAAAGAAACTATGCCTGTGTAACTACCAATCTGATCAATAAATACAACCCCCAAAGCCAGGATTCCCCAAAGCCTCGCTTGTGCTTCATCCCAGTCATCACCGAACCTCAAATATAATCACTGTTCTGATTATTTTATCATAGTTTGCCAATTTTTTAAACTGTTATACTCTGATACCTAGCGTCTTTGATTCAACATTCTCTGTTTTAGACTCATCCACGTTGTTACCAGTAACAGTGGTTTGTCAATTTTCACTGCTGTGTAGTATTCCATTGTATGACTGCACCATTTATTTTTTTCTACAATTGATAAACATTTGAATTGTCTCCATTTTGGCTACTAATAAAGATGTTGTTACAAACATTTTTGTCCATGTCTTTCAGTTACTATATGCATGCATTTTTTTCAGGTATATATATCTAAAAAAAAATTTGGATTATAGGGTATGTGAATATTTAGCTTTAGGGGATACTTCCAAATATTGTTATAAAGTGATGAGTCCATTTATACTCCCATTTATAGTGTATGAGAGCTCCTGTTGTTCTATATTCTCACCATTGCTTGTCCATTTCAGTTTTGAAGTTTTAGCCATTTTGGTTACTGTGTAGTATAATACCTCACTGAGGTATATGACACTGAATTTTATTTCTTTATATATCTGTTTATTCTTCTCAGCACTGATTTCCTTAAGGCCATGGGACTATACCTCATTCAGCATTGTATATCAACAAGTACAGTCGTGTTTGTTGAGTGAACAAACTGTTGGAGAAGTAATAAGGGGCTGAGAAGTTTCCCTAATGCTAAAATCAAGCTTTTTAGGTAAGTGACCAAATACCTTGCCTAAGTTTAAGTCAAGTCCTAATTATCAGACATATTTGAGTGTCCACCCACTGCTAGTATTCTTCTGGTACTTTTTTTAGGACTTACTAATAACTAGGTATGTCATAGCATTGACTGGGAATGTATATACCAGAGCTGCAACTATTCTAAGCATTAAGCTAAAAGAGACTTTGAAATGTAATTATATTTCCCTGCTTTCTGGCAAAATTACATCTAAGTCACCCAAAGCAGGGATAAAGCTTACCCTTGGTTAAATATATCTAGTGAGGCAAATCAAACTATAATGGAATACCATTTCTCACTGATATACGAGGGGAATCCACAAAAACTGGAATTTATTAAAAATTGTGTGTTTATTCTTACATGCTTAAATTTCAGTCACCTTCAAAGTACTTTCCTTTTGATGCAGTGTTCCCATTGAGACGCTTTTTCCACTGGTCAAAACAGTGTTTGAACTAATTGGTTTTCTTTTCTTTCATTTTTTTTTCAAAGATTTATTTTATTGTTTTTGACAGAGAGAGAGAGAGAGAGAGAGAGAGAGACAGAGAGAAGCGGGAGGACCCAGAGCAGTCTCCATAGGTGTAGGTCATCAGTTTTTGACATAGTTTTATTCCAAACAAGTGGAAGGGGCTGAGCAGGGCAGAAGGTGGGGTGTGCTCCCATGTGGGAGGCATGCTCCCACAAACATAGGGCCTCCCACATGGGAACGCACCCCTGTTCAACCAGAATTTGATCCTTGGACTCCAAGGCTGCAAGGCAAGAGTTCAGCACGCTGAGCCATCTTGGCACCCCCTGAACTAGTCGGTTTTGATGTCTTTTGGTGCTTCTGCCTTTTTTGTTTGTTTGTTTCACTTAGCCCATATTAGCAAAATGTTTCCCTTTGAGGATTTTTTTCATCTGGGAAAACTAAAGAAAAAAGACGCTCGGGCAAGATAGGGTAAAGAAGAAGGGTAAGGCATAGGCCTCAGACCATTTTTGGCCAAAAACTGTTGAACACTCAGGGTGGTGTGGGCAGGTGTGTTGTGCCACATGTTGTATTCAAGCTTGTCCAACCCACAGTCCACGGGCTGCATGTGGCCCAGGGTGGCTTTGAATGTGGCTCAACACAAATTCATAAACTTTCTTAAAATATTATGAGATTTTTTGCAATTTTTTTCTAGCTTTTTGTTAGTATATTTTATGTGTGGCCCAAGACAATTCTTCCAATGTGGCCCAGGGAAGCCAAAATATTGGACACCCCTGTGTAAATCATCCATTATGAAATGGGCAAACACATTGAAAGAATCTCCAAAAAAATTCACTGAAGCCTAACGCAGCCTCTCACAACGTCAGCTGGTACGCTGATGCAGATGGGTTCCTAGAACACTCACCTAGCAGGGGAACCTGTACTACAAAGGGCCCACCCTCCAGAAGATGATTTCGTTTTTGGGGGAGGGTCCTCTCTCATGCATTCACAAGGATGACTAAAAAGAACGATAACAAGTGTAAACAAGAATGTGAAGAAATTGGAAGCTTTGGAAAACAGTTTGGCAGTTGCTCAAAAAATTAAACATAGAATTACTATATGACCCAGAAGTTCTATTCTTGGAATGTACCTAAAAAACTGAAAACATGTGTCCACAAACTTAGACATGAATGTTCACAGCAGCATTATTCATAATAACCAAAAAGTAGAAACAACCCAAATTTCCATCATCTGATAAATGGATACACAAGTGGTTATATATTCATAGAGTGAAATATTATTCAGGGAAGCCAGGATGGCTCAGTGGGTTAAGCACTCACTTTGCAGCCCTGGGGACCGGGGATCGAATCCTGGCCCCGGCCCGTGTGGACCCATGTGCTGAGCTGGGGAGTGCCCCCAGTTTGATTCTCGCCGGGGTGGGACCCCGGCCCAGTTCTTGCTCTGTGCAGCCTCGCGCCCACCTGTGGAATGAAACTATGTGGAAAAGCTAATGATGTGCAACTGTTGAGACTGTTCGGGGCCCTCCCCCTTCTGCCTGTCTCTGTATCTCTCTCTTTCTCTCTCTCTCTCTCTGTCAAAAACAACAATAAAAATAAATCTTAAAAAAAAAAAAGAAAAAAAAAAGAAATATTATTCAGTCATAAAAAGGAATGAAATGTGTGCTACAACATGGATAAATCTTAAAAATAATATGTTAAGTGAAATAAGCCAGATACAAAGGCCACATATTTATATGACCCCATCTATGAGGGCTGATAAATTTTGCTTGCACTGTAATATTTTTTATTACATTAGACACATGTGGATATAACTGGCTCTGTGTAGTCACAGGGTATCTCCACTCTATCATTCTTGACCTTGCACACATAGATGCTTACATTTTTTGCTCAGTGCACATCGAAATGGCTGGATATTTTGTGGATAGCCCTCATATTACTGTCACTGTTGATGACTTTTTAGTTTTTTTCCTTGCTCCAGTGGTTTAAAAAAAAAATTTTTTTTAACTCCTTAATCCTGTGTTTCTCAGAATGTGGTGCCAGACCAGCAGTACCAATATCACTAGAGTACTTATTAGAAATGTAAATTATTGTCCACCCCAGATCCATACAATCCACACTCAGGGGGTGAGGCCCAGGAAGTGGCATTAACAAGTCCTCCAGGTGATGCTGAACCACCATTAAGTTTTAGCATCATGGTTCTAATTCCTGCTCTTTTTTCTTAGCCATCAGTTTTTCAAGCATGATGGGTATTAGTGGGCACAATGGATTTGCTGAGTCACCTTCCCTTCCCCTAACTTCTAGTCACTACTCTGCCTGGATTCTTTCCTTAGCCTTTTTCTCTCAACATTTTGGAATTCATTGCTTCTTCCTGAATCAGCAACTCGAGTTCTCCATCTTTTTCCACCTTTCTGGCGATTGTCAACATGCTCTACTTAAGAGACCCTAACGGCACTTCCTGGGAAGAAAGGAAAGAGAACACCATGAAAACAGGAATTTTTGTTTGAATATTTATGGTACTTATTTTTGTGAAAATAAGTGTGCTACTTCTGTAGAGCAGAGATTCACAACCTTGAATATGCAAAAAGGAGTTTGATTTTTTAAATGTATGTTCCTAGGTTTCAGATTCTGAGATGTGGATTCAATGGCTGAGGTGGAGTCCTGGAATCTTCATTCTGGTGGGTGTCTCCCATGATTCTGAAGGTAGTGGGCCTTGCCCCCTTTCAGAAATACCACAGAAAGGATGAGACAGGGTGGAACTTCTATACCTCTCCCCTTTGCAAAAGTCTACACCCACTGGAAATCTGCAAGAAAAATTAGTAAGTAACCCAGGACCTATATCTTTCTGTAACAAGTTTCATGTCTTTAATTCAGCGATTTAATGCTTAGGAGACCTTTAAATCAAGTTCTTAAGATTCTCAAGACTTGAAAAAAAATGTTAACATCCTGAATAAGCTAATTACCTTTAAACTTTGAGATACATGAAGTTTTATTTCTTCTAAATTTTGTGCAGTTGTCACTTTGAAGGAATTTCTTTTTCTCAGAATATTATTGTTCACAGTGGGTTGTATTTATTAATGGGTGAAATGAATTTATATACTATATATTGCCTGAAAAAGACCATGATTATGCATCATCAGTTGCCAAGATGTAAGATGCCTATCTGTTTATAGTATAGTGTGTTCTTTCATGCTTTCTAAAAACTTTATTTTTCCAGTGTCATCTGAGTATTTTTACTTGTAAAGTGCTACAATAAATGACTACACTTTTGGTCTCATAGAGTTGCCCAACATCAGCATTATGGGCATTTTTGCCTGGATAATTCTGTGTTGTTCTGTGCATTGCAAGATGCTTAGAGCACCCTTGACCTCTACCCACTTACCTCCGGCCTTAGGCGGTGAGGGGGGTGGAAGCAAAATCGTTGCAGGCTGAGAACCATTGAAATAGAAATATCAAATTGAGAGAATGTACAATTCACGTAATTAACTATATGGAACATTTTAATGTCTATGGTCAAATTATTTTTGGTTTTATGTTGAAAATAGTGTATAGCTTCTAAGAGTGTTCAATAAGAAACAACAGGGGAAGTTGGGATGGCTCAGTGGGTTAAATGCTTGCTTTGCAGTCCTGGGGACAGAGATTCGAATCCTGGCCCAGGCCCGTGCAGACTCATACGCTGAACTGGGGTGTACTTCCCATGAGGGAGGCCACCAGTTTGGTTCTCACCCTCCCCCCCCAGTTCAGCCCCTGGCCCAAGGGGGCATGCCTCCCATGCAGGAGGCCCCCTGCCCAGTTCCTACCCTGCGTGGCCCCTGCCCACCCATGTGGAACCAAAAACCATGTCGAAAACTGAAGACGTACAACTATGGAGACTGCTCTGGACCCTCACCCTTCTGTCTCTGTTTCTCTCTGTCTCTATCAAAAAAAAAAGAAAGAAAAGAAAAAAGAAACAACAGCATTTTCTGAAATCTGAAAAAATATTCTGGGCATACTGTACCTATTCAAAATATGAAGTGTATTTCTAAGCATATTTTTGCAATTAAGAAAAAGTGCACATAAGAAAATGTAAGTGGAAAAGAATATTACCTCGGCTGATAAATACAACGTAACAGGGGATAGAGGCAGTATGGGCCAATAATAATATTAATTCCACTGTTATGTTAATATAGGCAATCTTTATTGACAAAACATTTATTGCTTCTGATGATACAGAGATGAAAACAAAACTTTTCTTCCCTTGAAAAGCCCAGTCTACATTATCGTAAGAAAGGCAGTACAGTGATGCCTTGGAATTCGAACTTAATCCGTCCCAGAACCCTGTTTGAGTTCCAAAACTTTCAAGTTCCAAGATAAGAGTGGGTGTTCGTATAAAGCTATGGGCCATATAGTCGATGTGTCCCACGCGAACCATGTGTTGGCATTCGGATTCCAAAGCAGCATTTAGGATTCTGAGGCAAAATTTGCTTGCTTTTTCATTTGGATTCCAAGTTGTTCCAGTTTGGGGACGTTGGGATTCTAAGGTATCACTGTACTGGAAAAATTAGAAATGTCTACTGCTGAGTTATAAAGTAACTGAAAAACAAGAGCCTTAGCTGTATGAATAGTGTCGTTCACACCTAGGCCAGGTTTTTGCCGATTTGACACAAAAAGGCATTTAATATAAATCAGATGAAATTTCCCCTTTTGCTACAAATAAATTTATTAGCTTATTATATGATTCAAGTTGAAGCAGCTGAATGATTTTCCAAAACGATCAAGGTGAGAGGTTCAACTATTCATTTCACTTGACTGTGAATTCAGGTTGCTGTTGTCTAATGAGCGAAATGAGTGTCAGCGTGTGAGATTTATGTTATTAAAATATATTAATATTGGGTATAAGTTTAATATCAAGGTTTTGGAGAAAAAGCGTTTTCTGTTTATAGACATGTCCTGCTCTCTCACGGATTTGCTGGGAAAACTCTTTTCCTATTTCTTCAGTGATATAATGACCCCAAGCTTAAAAAAGAAACTATTAACAATTTACATAAACATAGCTTCAGTTCCCCCTTTTTTTTATCAGGTAGGAAATAGACAAATTTGGTTTGCGGGGGCCATGGCGTTAGACTGGGCAGGACACCGCTTTGCCTTAAATTTATGTGTCTCTTGGACTCGCTGACCTGAACAAACAGCCACAAGAATGTCAGAACACCAAGGAAATGGAATTGGAATGATATAGGAAGTGGCAGCGTGATAGGTATGTATGTTTACTAAATATTTCTGGTTCACATGGCTTCCTACCAGGCATCTGATTAGAATAGCCTCTCTATGGTTGATAGGGTCATGTGACTCTTCCTGGCCAACGAGGTGTGAGCACACATAATGCAAGTCTACTGGCGGAGTACTTGACTAGTGCAAGCACTCTGGAGTTCTTTTTCCTTATGGCATAGTAATCAGCAGCACTTGAGGTATGATTTCTCCATTACCCTGAATGTACTGAGAGATCACTATGACCAGAGCCCTCTGATGAACCATGATATGTAGCATTTGCTTTAAGCCAGGGATTGGCAAACTTCTGTGAAGAATGAGACAGTATTTTAATATATTTTTATTTATTTATTTTTATTTTTGACAGAGAGAGAGATACAGAGACAGAGACAGAGACAGAGAGAGAACTGAACTGGGGGAGCTCCCAGTTCAGCATATGGTTCCGCACGGGCCGGGGCCGGGATTCGATCCCTGGTCCCTGGCGCTGCAAAGTGAGCACTTAACCCACTGAGCCATCCCGGCTTCCCCTGAGACAGTATTTTAGATTTTGCATATTATACTGTCAACTACTCAACTGTACTCTCCTGTGGCATGAAAATGGCCATAATATGTACATGAATGGATGTGGATATCCCAAAAAAAGTTTTACAAAAACAAAGGGCTGTTTGCCCCAGGGACTATAGTTTGCAAATCTCTTTTAAATCAGAGCTTTAAAGATTGGTACTGCAGGGGAAGCCAGGATGGCTCAGTGATTAAGCTGCGCTTGCTTTGCAACCCTGGGGACTGAGGATCGAATCCCGGCCCTGGCCCGTGCAGACCCATATGCTGAACTGGGCTGTGATTCCCATGTGGGAGGCCCCCCAGTTTGGCTCTCAGCCCCTGGCTCAAAGGGGTGTGCCTCCCATGCGGGAGGCCCCCAGCCCAGTTTCTGCCCTGCACGGCCCCCACGCACCTGTGTGGAACAAAACCATCTTGAAAACTGATGACATACAATTGTGGAGACTGTTCTGGGCCATCCCCCTTCTCTCTGTCTCTGTCAAAAACAATAAAATGTTAAAAAAAAATAAAAACGGTACTGAAAAGATTGGCACTGCAGCATTATATAGCCCATCTTAATATACTATGGGCTGTTAGTTGAACCCCCAAATGAGATTCTTGGTTATCTGTGTTGATTCTGCTCCCTCTACTTTCTTTTTCTTGAAAAGTCCAATTTGGCTCACATGAATCTTTATGCTTCATAACTGCTACTGTGTAATGTGCTAAAGAAAGGCAGAAAAGGCCTTACCTTCTCACACTTTATCATAAGCCCTCGACAATGCAAACCTGAATCATAGAGGTCTCCAAGTCATTAGTTCTCAAACTTTAGCATGAGAATCACCTCCTGGGCTCCCACGAGATCAGAATGCTGGGTTCCACACCCCCAGTTTGATTCCTCAGGTCTGGGTAGAATTTGTCTACTTAGAGTATTTCAAGTCTGATCTTAGACACTAGTCAAGTTCTAAGGAATAAAAGAGCGATTGCCCTCCCACAAAGCCCCACCCCAAACTCCAATGTGCATTTAAATCAACTGAGGGTATTATTAAAATGCAGATTCAGTAGGTCTGGGGTGGGGCCTAAGAATTTTGATAGTGATCATCAGGCTGAGTATACTTAAAGCTGCGAGGAGCTAAAAGATTCCAATCTTCCTTTTTAGCCTCTAGGTAGAGTGGTAAACACTGTTCAGGTGCTTACTTAAATCTCAAATAATCTTAGGTTAACTTTGACTTTTCTTACACCTAACATACAACTGATTAGCAAATCCTATTGGTTCTACTATCACAATGTATAAAGCATTCAACCACCTGTCACCACTTTTACTGTAGTACCCTGATGTTGGTAACCATTATCTCTGGGATGTTATTATTTCAACAAGCCTCCAAATTGGGCTCCAAATGTCTGCTCTTGCTCCATCCTCTCTCTCACCTCTAATACGCACTTACTGTAAATTCTTTATACAGTAGCAAAAGGATTTCTTTAAAACACAGGTCGATCATGTCACTCTGCTTAAAACTATGTGTACAGTGACTCCCCATTTCACTCAGTAAATTATAATGGCCTATCAGGCTTTACAAAACTCGCCTTTTATGTCTATGACCTCACTCCTACTGTTCTAGCAACTATTGCTTCCTTTCTGTTCCTTGAATCCACCAATACTCTCATCTCAGATACTGGTACTTGGTTTTCCTTTTACCTGGAAATTCTTCTTCTAAGATAACTGCTTTGCCTTCTCCCTCACTTCCTTCAGTCTTAGCTTAAGTGTCTGTCACTCAGTGAGGCTTTTCCTGACCACCCTGTTTTATTTTCTCTACCTCTTCACTGTCTGACGAGTATTTACGTTGCTTCTCCCCATGTGGAATGTAAGCTTCATAAGCATATGGTTTTGTTCACAGTCGCTAGTACTAAAGAATTCTTAACACATAGTAAGGTGATAAGTATTTAAATGAATGGGGCAACTGATATCTTGAGGCTGGAGGCTGCAGTTATTTCTCTAGACTCCCTCAGGATACACTGTTGCCAGCCAGTATTATTTTATTCTCCAGGAAACATTGGGTTTGGTAGAATCCTCTTCTAAATCCCCCTTTTCTAAGTTATAAGTTGGTAATTTATTGTCATACAACATTGTGCTGAATTTCCTATCGATTACAGTCCTTTTTAATACATTTCCTTCCAGCACTTGGTGCCTCATTTTCTGTTCCTTGTCCACACCCACAACCACACCCACTACCCCAAGCTTAATTATAAGGCTGGAATAATTCCCTTGGAGCAAAAAAAATTTTTGTTTTGTATTTCGCTCAACATTCTCTTAAGTTTTAGATAAATTTAAAACAGAAGGTAAAGAGTCTAATTCGAAATATTCAGGCCTATTGGATACGTCATTTTTAACGAGTCTGTAGTTTTAAGACTTAAAAAGCCACCCATCTTGTTCACTTCCAACGCATTCTATAGAGAACTCCTAGGTTTCCGGGTGATTGTTTAATGGGGGAAGTTGTCTCCCCCCCCCCCCCAAAGACCTTTTGGAATGCAGGAGCTTGCTTGCTCTGCATACAGAAGAAATCCTAGGAGCTGGGATTGCACCACCCACCCCACGCAACCCACGCAATCCTTGCTTGTAGAAACCTTTGCCCTCCTCCCCAACCAAATAAGGGTTCTACAAAAGTGCAATCGCCAGCTTCAGATCCAGCTGTTTGACACCTATTGTCCCCGTTTGGACGTCAAGCGATTTCGCCTGAAGGACCCTAGCTTCGACTGCCTTCCAAACTCAAAGCACCGCTCCTGCAGCCTCCCTGGGGCCCTCTGGATCTGCAACAAGGGGCCGCGCCCTAAAGGCGCAGGATTGAGCAGGTCAGGTAGGTGACCAGGACAGCCCATCCTCACAGGCGTCCGCGCCGGGCAGCCCGAGCAGCCGCGAAGGTCCCCGCCTGCGGGTTCCCCGCCCCCTCCGCCCCAGAGGGCTGGCTGGCTAAGTCCCTCCCGCTCCCGGGCTCTCCGCCTCACTAGCAGCGGCTCTCGGTACAGCGGGGACAGGGCGAAGCGGCCTGCGCCCACGGAGCGCACGCTATTTCCCGGAACGTGCTGCCACCCTTGCCCCCACAGCCGCCCACTCGGGATCTCCAGCAGCCACCGCGCGCGCACGGTGAGCGCCGCCCCGGACCGAGGCGCTGAAGGGGAAGAGAGCTGCTGCCCCGAGTGTCCTTTACCTCCCGGATCGGCAGGACCTTTGCAGGGGTCTACCTCAAGTCTCTTCTCCACCCCGCCCCGCCCTTCCACGGTCGTTTCCAGTGCCCTGTTCCATCCTTTTCCGCCTCTTGAGCCCCGACTCCTTTTTCTCCTCCCTCCCTTCCTTGGAAGGCGACGGTGCTTGGTGGAGACCGTTGTTCTGGCCGTTGGCCGGCGCCGCGAGGCCCCGCCCCCGGCGCGAGCCTCGGTGCCCTGGGGCGGGTAGGCCGAGCCGGTGGCCCGAGCCGGGGAGGGGCGGGGGGCGGCGCGAGGCGGGGTCGGGCGCCCCGCTGGCGGGTCGCGCGCGCGCGCCTGGCCGTCCCTTCCTGTCCTCGCGGCGCGCGCGGCCGCATCCCCACCCGCTCGCGGAGGCTCCCGCCCGCTGCGCGTTTTGTCCCGCGTCTCGCTCCGTCCGCCGCCTGACTCGCCGCTCTTGTCCTTCCTCCCGCTTTTTCTTCTTTTCCCCTTACGGTCTAAAGATGCCCTCGGCCACCAGCCACAGCGGAAGCGGCAGCAAGTCATCGGGACCACCCCCCCCATCGGGTTCCTCTGGGAGTGAGGCGGGGGCCGGAGCCGCGGCGCCGGCTTCTCAACACCCCGTAACCGGCACCGGCGCTGTCCAGACCGAGGCCATGAAGCAGATTCTTGGGGTGATCGACAAGAAACTTCGGAACTTGGAGAAGAAAAAGGTGCCAGGAGTTGGGGAAGGGAGGGTTTGTCGCTCGGACCCTGCCTACAGTAGCGTTCACTCTTAGCGTTCCCTTCACCCACCCTTCACGCCCGATGTCCACCGT
Source organism: Craseonycteris thonglongyai (assembly GCA_004027555.1). Taxonomy (NCBI): domain Eukaryota; kingdom Metazoa; phylum Chordata; class Mammalia; order Chiroptera; family Craseonycteridae; genus Craseonycteris; species Craseonycteris thonglongyai. The sequence goes on from PVKE010011031.1 coordinate 24,694, forward strand.
GAACCGAGCCCAGAAAACGGGCTCCTAGGGGAGGTGCTTGTCACCTGACCCGGACGCGGCGCTGCCTCCTCTCGTCCCCCCAACCCCCCAGGCCTCTTGATTACTGGCTCCCTGCTGTGGGCCAGACCTTTTGGCCTTTTCGAGTGGGATGTTTAAGGGTGGGGACTCCCGATTTAACTGTATGGTGTCCTTCTCTCCGTTACCCAGGCCCGAATTCTTTAACTAGGGCCAGGTCCTGGTGTGGGGGCTTAGGGCTCAACTAACTGCCTCGTGGAGTTGGGGCGACCTACGTACATCCTCTTGCCGTGGGGTTTGTCCGCTCTGTTACCGTGTACTTGAGGCCTGTTCAGTGTCCCCTCTTATCCCTTGGAAGAAAGTGTGTTTAAGATCTAATAGTAGAGTGGCTTGGTCATAAAGTCCCTTCTTAGTGGGTCTTCGATTTGCTCTCCTCCATCAGATGGGCTCCTCTGCATTTCCTTCTTTGTTTCAATTGTCTAGTTGCCCACTGAACCTCACGCTCACTTCCGACTCCAAGGTTTTCTGCAGCGTCTTTTTGCCCCTTGGGCACCAAAAGAGGGATGGGAGGGAGACTGTACCGATTGAGATTCTTTGGGGGGTGGGTCTGCTTTAGACCAAGGGAGATCGCTAGGTTTCTGGGCACATGGAGAGAGCGACTAACATGGCGGCGGCTGCGGGGAGAGGGAAACGCTTTACAGGAGCTGCATTGTGAGCACAAAGCGAAAGCAGAGGGGGAGGGCAGAGACCAGGCAGCCGCCCGACTGGCTACTCGCCCCCCCTCAAAAAAAAAAAAGAAAAAGAAAAAGCCACACCCACAGTATTTTGGATTTAATATTTAGCCATTCTTCTAGGTCACACCATGAGGTTTACCTTCGGCCTTTTCTTTTATGTTTTCAGCCCAGGACAGTATATCTACCCTGTGTTAGAGGGATGTGTGTGTGTATGTGTGTAGTTATGTGTACAGTGTCTCTGTTGGAGGGACGTGTGTGTTTATGTGTAGAGAAGGGTCTTGGCAGAGTGATTCAACCTTTAGTAAGATTGGAAGTGGAAAGGGAGAAACAAAAAATGAGGTAATTACATCAGTGACTATTGTGCAGACTTATCTTAAAAAGAAATTATTATTTGATAACTTCTGCTTGTCTGCTGCTAGCAGAACCTTATAACATCTTGAATTTTGAGGAAGTCATTTAAAAATATTTAGCTAGCCACCTAATACAAGATACTGAGTGAGGTAGTAACTATTTGGCTACAATTTGGGCTGTGGGAAATAAC
>PVKE010011032.1:0-10514 GCA_004027555.1 Craseonycteris thonglongyai
AGAGAGAAATTATCTTTTTGTCTTCAGTGCATAGTTATTTCTATTTTACTTTTTGACAGATAGAGAGAGAGACAGAGACAGAGACAGCTAGAGAACCGAACTGTGGGAACTCCCCAGTTCAGCACGTGGGTCCTGCCTGGGCCGGAGCCGGGATTCGATCCTCGGTCCTCATGGCCTCAAAGCGAGCGCTCAACCCGCTCTCTGGATCTTTGCCTGCAGAGGTGGGTACTTCTGACCTACAGCTTGTACTACTGGAGCCGTGACTGCAGGCCCCAGGTGAGTCAGCCAGAGCCCTGTGGGCAGCTGCAAGGCCGGCTGAGGGAGGCCGCCCCTGTCTTGCCTGCTCACTGTCCGATCTGCCCACTAGCACTCTGGTGACAAGGACAAAGAAGCTTGGGCCTTGGTGGGCATTCTGGAGCCTCTGGGGCAACCTGTCTCTGCCCTGGAGCCGGCAGGACCCTGAGCGTAGTTGTCAGCTAGCTGCCCCTTGGGGGTCTCCTAACCAGGGGTTTTGGTTGATCTTCAAATGGACAAAGAGATCTCTGGGTAAAGGCATGGGAGGGCCTGACCCATGCCAGGATAAGGCAACGGTGCCTACAGACCCAGGCTCTGCTTCTGCAGCCCCCGGTCATCACCAGAGACTGGCATTTCCCACATGGCAGCGACACACGGGCCAGGGTTGCTGAGCTGTGGCAGCTTTGGGGCTTCCTTGGTCAACATGTTGTGGGGTCAGTGGGCATAGGGAGTAACAGATAATGCCCTCCATTGGTGCAGGCCTTCGCTGGCATTTGTTACGGGCCTGGAAGAGGCCAGGGCACTGTCAGAACACATTCTAAGGAGGGCTTCCCCCCTCAGGGTGAAGGAATTGGCAAAACGCAGGTGATGGAGCAGCCATAGGTCCTTTCTAAAAAGAGCCAGGGTGAGTATGAGCTGGATAAACAGAAGCAGGAAATGGAAGGTTTAGAACATCTGCAGACCTGCTTAGACATGCCAGCCCCGCGGGGCTGCAGATGGCACAACAATGCTGCCTTGTGTGGAGTGGAAATGCCAGCACGTGACGTGCACCTCCACGCTGGCAAGAATTAAGCCCAGGGACAATTTGGAGCTTCTCTAGGGAGCCAGAGCCTGGGGACACTGGCATGTGTGTGGACACCCTCCTGGTGGCCCCCAGGCCAGGGCAGACGGGGACTCTGAGCGGGTAAAATGCAGGGCATAATGGCACCGGGCTTGGAGTCCCACCACCTCTTGTGAGCTGGGTGACCCTGGCCCAGTTTTTATACCTATCAGCCTCACTTTTCCCCGCTGTAAAACGGGTATACTTGTAGGACTGAGAGCAGCTAGTGTTCACAGATACTCATCATGCGCTAGACGCTGCTCTAAGGGCTTTAGGATATATTAACAAAAACACTCACGACAGGTCAGTGAGCTAGGCACTAGTATTCTCCCTGTTTGACAGATGGGGACATTGAGGCACGGAGAGATAAAAGAACCTGCTGAGTTCATGCAATTATTGAGCCAGGATTCAAATTCAAGCTGCTCCAAACTCTGTGTTCCCTTCATCATTATCCTTACTTCACAGGATCGTGAGGATCAAATGAGATGCGTGTGGAAAGCATTTAGCACAGGCCTGAGCTGCATAATAGCTAGGGACACTGTCAGAAATGGTGAAGGGGTTGGGGACGGCATAAAGTGTCCGGGGGAAGAGCTGCCTCCCGGGGCACCACCAGGGCCGGCACCGAGGTGGCTGACACACAGCAGGCTCTCTGCAGACAACCAGGAGGTGTGCCTGGCTGTGGGGTCCGTAGCTCACCTCCCTGGAACCAGAGTTTATGGGTGGGGCAGGTGACGTTCTGGCTGGATGAGGCCAGGCCTCAGATACGCCGGGGAGCTGGAGAGGATCTTGGGAGCTGAGAGGGAATGTGAGCCTCTTGTCAGCCGAGGCTTCTCCCATTAGCCCGTGTCCCTGGGAGGGAGGGCCAGGGGTTGCTCAGGAGGCGGTAGGGTGCAGATGAGGCCCTGAGCAGCCCAGGGTCTTCAGCTCCTGGGAAAGGCTTTCAGGCGGTATGTGTGCCTGCTGTGTGCGTGCGTGCGTGCACACGTGTGTACAGGGGAGGGCTGATTCCTGGGACATAGAGGTGGGCCTTCACAGCCACACTTTTCTGATCGGGTGTCTGCTCCAAAGTTGGAACTGGCGTGTCCAGCCCTGCTGGGGCTGCTCACATCCAGTTCCCCTTCCCCCGAGGTGGCCTTGGTTGGCACCTTCCTTGGCTTGGACCTGCTCGGTCTGACGTGGGAGCCACGACACATGTAGTGATGCGCACGTGGAAATGTGACTAGTCCAAATTGACGTGAGCTGTAAGTGTAAACTACGCTTTTGGAAGAAGACTCAGGATGAGAAAAAGAATGTAAAAAGCCCATTCTTTAAAAAAACCATTAATTCCATGTTTGAATAACCATATTTTAGATCTCTTGGGCTAAATAAAATATATTACTAAAATTCAATTTTCCTGTTTTTTTCCTTTTTTTAAAACTGCGGCTACCAGGAAAGTTAAAGTCACATATTCTTAAATTACATAATTATGTATAAAATTACTTAAGATACACGGTGTATGTGGCTCACGTTATATGTCTGTGAGGGCTGGCTGGTGTGGGGAATCTTTTCAGCAAAGGGTCAGTATTGCCTTCTCATCCTGCGGCGGTAGGTGGAGAAAGACGCTTACCTGGCGGACTATCACCAACTGTCAACTTGCCGTCTCCCAAAGTGACAGTAGCTGCTCTAAGGCCCTGAGCACCTATGGCATTCACTGCAGTCCTTTCTGCATAGCAATCTTATTCCAGCACAAACCATACCCCTGCCCCCTCTCCAGCATCCCTCCCCAGGACCCACCAGGGGCTGCCTGTCACACGTAGGGTAAGGTCCAAAGCCCAGCTGGGTGCCCAAGGCCCGGTGAGAGCGGGCCCCTGCCTGGTCTGAGATCAGGAACTTGGGCTGTCCCCCTTACTGCCGTGATGCCACTGCCAGGCACCTAACACGCACGGAGGAAACATTTGTTCAGTGGACGAATGGATTTAGTCCTCATCACAACCCAATGAGCCTGGTACTATTACTCTGTCTATTTTGCAGATGAGGGAACTCAGGCACAGAGAAGAAAGGACTTGCCCAAAGTTACAGAAATGGTAAAAAATAAGGTAGAGTCCGGATTGGGGTGGAAGGGCTGTGCAGTCTAAATGGAACAGGAGCAGGGTTAGGAGGTTTTGTGGCTGTGACTCGGCAATGCTTAGGAATGGCGCTGGCTATGCTTGGCCTTCCGCCAGCCCTAGCTCCACGCCTGCAGGGCCTCTGTCCTGGCCAGAGCATGGGCTCGGGGCTTGCTGAGTTGTGGGCGAGCAGACGGCAGATTCAGAAACATTGGTCCTGCTGAGGTCTGTCCGGGCTGCACCCACAGTGAGCTTGGCCTGAGGAGCCCCGAACCCACTTCTCAGCCAATCAGTGGTGCCCCTGCTCATCTACATGGGGCTTGGCCTGCCTGTGGAGGGCTCTGCCAGGGACATAAAGCTCTGTGGGGTGGCTCATGCGGGTGGTCTGCCTGGGGGGGGGCTGCCTCCCCGCTGTTCCCGAGGCCCATGGTGTTTATTCTCTCTGCTCTGCTACCTCCCAGGGCCACAGACGGGTCTCAGGCCCCTGACAGCTGGGGGCTGGGTTTGCACGAAGGGGTGTGGCCCAGGCACAGCCACGAGGCCCAATCTCCCTCTCCACGGGACTGGGCCATGAAGTTGTGGGCAGCAGCCCCAGCTCATTGGAACAGACCTTTCCATTGCAGTGGTGACTTCGACCCCTGCTCCCACCTTGGCTGCACTGCCATGGCTTGGCACCTGCAGTTTGCAGCACATAGGCTGCCAAGTCCTGTCATTCTCAACGATAGTTCTGCCTGCACACAGCTGAACTGAAGCATCACCCATAGACTCCTCACCCCCAGACCTCCTCATCCCAATGGATGCTCTAGAGGCAGAGTGGAGCAGAGGGGTGGCGGCCAGCAGCCAGTGGCCAGGCCACCTGCTGACTGCACCTGCCCTGCACTAGGCCTTGCTGGGCCATTGTCCCCTCCAGGCTCAGCTGAGGACTTAGGGATGACAGGACTGTGTCTGGGGCTCCTCTGTCTGCATTTACTGGGTCGTTTTTGTTTGGCAGACGCTAGAGTTGCCCGGGAACCAGATGGTCCCTGCCTGGGCCCTAAGCAGGGACAGGCGAAGTGTGTGACTAGCAGAGCTGGAACTGTGGGTGCCTGCAGTGCAGGCTGTAGGGATGGGGGAGCTCGAGAAGAGTATGGCCCAGAGCGGCCATCTGGGAGCCTGGCCGTGCTCCACGAGGAGTGGGGAGGGGAAGGGCTGGATTATTGACAGCTGTGCAGGAAGGGGCTTAGGAAATCGCTACAACTGTGGCCAGAAACAGTGAGTGGCTGACGGTTCCACGCCTCACCAGGTGCCCTTCCCTGTCCCGCACCCCTCGGCCATGGGCTGGTTAGCTGGCTCAGCAGGATCCTGGCCGCGGCCCCTTACCTGCTCGTAGACGGTTTTCATCAGCTCCACAAAGCTCTGCAGGCCTTTTAACTTGCTCTCCAGTTCAGTTCGTCGAAGACACTCTGTGTCCAGGTCCTGGGAGTGGGAGCAGTGGTGAGTGATGGGAGAGTCGGGGGTTACGGGGCAGGAGTGGGATGGGGGGACCTTGGCTTCCTGGGTGAGATGGGGGCATTTTCAGAGGAGACCTGGCTCAGAGCCTGGGAGGACGAGCAGGGTGGGGACAGGTATCACTCTGTCTGTCTGTCTGTGGTCCTGGGATTCAGCCTCTGATGGCTTTGCCTGGGGATCCTGAGGAAAGGTGGGCAGAGGGTCCATGAGGTAGGAACCCCTGGGGCAGGCTGGGCAAGCTACCTTCTTTAGCTGGACGAACGTAAACTCCATGTCTGTGCGCTTGGAGATCTCGTCTTCATACCTGGGAGGGGAGGAGGAGAGAGAGGCTGCTCAGCTGGATGTGATGGGAGCGTGGGCTTTTGTTAACCCTTTTGGGGGCACTCAGGGCCTCTGCCTTGTGCCAGTTAGGAAGAAGTGGCTCTTCTTTCAGGTGGCTGGAGCCTGCCATCTTCTGTGACTTAGCTCCTCATGTTAGCTCTGGGGAAGCTTAGCCTGTTCTCCTTCCTATCAGCTAGTCCTTTCCTGGTGGCATCTGTCCCCTCCCCGACTCTGCTGCACACTCACCTCCTCCAGGAAGCCTCTCCTGATTGTGCAGCCTTTTCACCCGGCCATTTTCTTCCTCATCTTTTCCCTAGCTCCTTCCCTGGGAGTCTCAGTTCCAAAGAAGCTGGGCCTTTGGTCAAATCTGTGCCAAGCATCCTGCTCACCGTTCACGTGCTCCCACTGCCAGCCTCCCCACAACCCCGCCCTGCTCCCCTCTACTAGATGGAAGGACATCATTTCATCACTTTTCTCCGGAGGGAGGGCGGGAAGAGTATGGACTGAACAGGCAGACAGACCCCAGTGTGGTTTTGGGCAGCTAATTCCACTGCTTCTTCCTCGACTCCCTCATCTACCAGGGGTGGTGTGTATGTGTGTGTGTGTGTGCATGTGTGCGTGTGCATGAGCATATGCATGTGTGTGTGCATGTGCACACGAGGGCTGATGAAGTTCACCCCAGATGCAGACAGACGTGTACAGCCAGTACTCAACTAAGGTGGGTCCCCTCTCTTCTCAGATTTGCTTCCTCCTTGCTCAAGTCCACGAGTATTTAAGAGGACACTGTTGAACGAGGGACACAGGACCCCTGGATCCCTGACCTTACTTTCCCTCTAGTTACTCTGTCCATTTTGCATCCCTCTCCCTGCCTGGGGTGGTGTCTGCCAGACACAGACCTCCCTGCTCAGCCCTGCCTGCTGTGGGGATGCTGTGGCTTCCTGTTTGCTTCCCTCCTCCCCAGGGAATGCCTGAGTCACTGGCAGCTCTAATTACAGCCGCCTGCCCGCCCCAGTCCCTGACCTCACGGCAGGGGCCGCGTCCCCCATCACCCACATCAGCTCAGTGGACCCGCCACCCCTCAGGCCTCCTTGTCCATGGGCTCATGGGAGTCACTGAGGGGAGCAGACCCAGAGGAGGGCCTGCGGGGTGCTTGGGTCTCTGAAACTCAGTGTTCCGAGTGTGCACGTGCTCCCTGACCACTGCCTTGGCTTCCAAGAGCCCATGAGGGTCTCTGAGGGTGCAGGTCACTGGGGGGTGGGAGAAGGTAGGGTAGAGGGGTGGGCCAGGGAGACTGTTCTGCAGACAGGTCTGCCAGGGTGAACAAAATGCGCAAGAAGCTTTACCGGCATCCTCTCCTGGGACCCTCAGAGCCCCCAGGGAGGGAGGTCCTGTTGGTTCCATTTCACAGATGAGGAAATGGAAGCCCAGAGAAGGGCTTCGAAGCTCACATGGTGTGCTGGTTAAGCATGGGGCTCCAGAGCCAGGTCGGTGGGCTCGAGTCCCGCTTCCTTGCTAGCCGGCTGGGTGGCCTTGGAGAAGCTACTTGTGTGCGCCTCCGTCATGGTAATAGTGATGCCGGCAGGATGAAATAAGGCAGCGCACGAAGTGCTCACAGCAGTGCGTGGCACCCGCTCAGCCTATTGCTACTCATTTTACTTGGACTCCGTTCTCCCAGCACTGGGCCCAGGTCCTCAGCCCCCCTGCTTTGGCCGCTAGCATTTTCAGAAACGATGGGAAGACTCATGGCAGAGAGAGCTGGTGGATCTCTGCACATCCTCCACAAATCCTCAGGGTTAGGCCGACTTGAACAGGCTTCCCTCTGGAATCTGGGGGCCTCTGAGGAATTTCTTGCTGTAGGAGCCTGGGGAGCCCCAGCCTGAGGAGCCCCTATGGACTGACCTTCCCCACACAAATCCTGTGGTCAAACCTCTCTCCTCTCCCCTCTGGATAGCTGAGCTCTGCCTGCCTAGGGGCAGGACTTGGGGAGAGCTATCTAGTGGTGGGTGCTCTGTGGTGCCAGACTCCTCCTTAACCCTCCCTGCCTTTCCTCCACCTCATCCACTCTGCTAAATTTCACCCCCATTCACCCCCTCAACCAGATACTCTTGTGCAGTGAACATCCTGCACAACTGTACGCAGTGTTCCCGAGTCATGTGCTGTGTGACATTGGGCAAGGTGTTCCCTTCCCGCAGTTGGGCTTCCACTTCATTCTTAGTAAATAGAAGGGTCAGCTAACTGATCCTTGGGGTCCTGGCTACATGTATGCTTTGGAAAGTCTCCATCCCTATAGAAGCTCAGTCTCCATTCTTCCCCATTTCAGCCCCAATGCTCTGTCAGTCTGCCAGCCACCAGCTCCCAAACCCGTTCTCAGTCCTCAGTTTTTCACACCCGCCCCCCTCCCTGCCCCCACCAACTTGTTTATTTCTAGCAGTGAAGCTGATCTCATCGGCCTTGGAGAGGCAGGGCACACCCCTCCCGCCCTGCCAGGGCTTGGCCTGGCGTCTCTTGGCTCCTGGGGGCCCTTCTGCTCTGCCCAGGCTCTGCACAGCCAGGCTGCACTTCCCCAGCTTTGGGCTGCAGACCCAGAAGCCCGCAAGCTTTGCCTCCTCCAGCTCAGGTGGGTTCCCTACCCAGAGAGGGGAAGAGAGACCCTAAACCTACACAGTCATATCAGGCAGCAGATGGAAACCAGGCAGCCGGCCAACTGAGGGGGCTGACACAGATTAGAACAAGAAGTCGTGTCTGCACAGAACTTCCAGTTACACAGTGTCTCCACGGATGGGAGCTGGCTGGGCTCGCAGCAGCAGCCTCTCAGGCTGGATGGCTGACCTTAGGGATGGGACTGAGCACTCACGGCTATGTGGCTGACAAGCCCCTGCCCTCTCTGGGCCCGTGTTTCCTTCCCCATCAGAGGATGATCCCAGGCCCCAACACAGCGAGCTCTGTCATTTTCTGATCCTCTGAGGGTCAAGGACCTACCAGATATCAGTGAAACGAGTCACTGATTCTGAGGTACCGCCAGAATGTCCCTCATCCTGGTCACAATGGGCAATCAGATTTCCTGCGTGTTTCCCTAAGATCTGGGAGGGCAGGGCTGGGGGAGAGGTGGCCCCCAGCCTGGGAGGGCCCAGCCGTGAGGACCAGCCCAGGCCCTGGCTTCAGATCAGGTCTGTTGGATGGGAAGTTTCAGCCAGACGCACAGATGAGGGAACTGAGACCCCCGAGTGGGGACAGTCTCCCCTGTGACAATCCCTTCTGACTGTGGCCTGAGCAGAGGTCATGCAGAGAGGCGGTGGGTAAGCTGAGCCCCAGCCCAGGCCCCTGGACCCCTGACAGGTGGCCTCCACCCTCCAGCTGGGCCTGGCTGGCTGCTCTGGAGACAGCAGGCCTGACGTCAGGTCAGCAGGGCCTGGGGCAGGAGGAAAGTGGGGTTCAGCCTTCCCCTGCCCTTTCCTTATAAGGAGACCAGACCCCAGGAGGGGTGCACTCTGCTCTGCCCAGACTGCTTGTCCTTGAAGCCCTGGCCACTGTCTGGTCAGCGAGGGTCACCTCTCCTCTGAGCCACGCAAGTGCCTTGTCTGCTTGTCTTGACCGGCCAGTTCAGCCCAGCAAACCTGCGTCAAGGACCACACCGTGTGCTGAGTCCCCCGGCCTTCTAGGGGATAGAAGAGGGGTTGGTCCCTGATAGCCACACTGAGCTCACAACTGCTTCCTCCTGCCAGTGGTACTTGGCATCAACCGTCATCCTTCCCACTCCACACAGGATGAAACGGAGGTTCCCCTGCCAAACAACTTGACTGAGGTCACCAAGCTAGAGAGAGGTGGGAGCAGGGAGTTAACCCCTAGCAGTCTATGCTGAGGCCTGGGCCCCTAACACTGGGCTGCACTGCCTGTCAGCTTGTCCCCATCTGCCCTGCTAAGTCATGGACGCACCTTGCAGGCTGGGGACGCATCTTGCATGGACACACCTTCCCTCATCTCTCTGGATCCCAAGTTGACCACTGAGGTCAGCACACACTATCGAAGGGGCATTCCTCCTTTATTCTAACAACACCCATTGCTTCTGTCCTTTCCCTGACCTGCCCCCTTCTCTTTTCAACCCAACTGAGATCAAAACCCAAAGCCACATCCAAAGCAGGAGCCCCTCTATTGCTCTAGAGGGTGACAGAATTTCCCACTGACAGTGGGATGTGTGGGTGAGAGCGAGCATGCTTGTGGGCCTAGAGGAGGGAACAGGGGACAGTGGCTCCGAGGGTGTCCAGGGGCCAGCAAGCACAGGGCTTAGCTGTCAGACATTGCAAGACTGACTCCTTTGTAAGAGTCACCACTTGGGGCCTGGGAGCTGCGGATTCACTGTCCTATCCCCCCAATATTCAGCGTGCAGCCAGCACACAGGAGGTCCTCAATAAGCACGTCTGGAATAGACAAGCTCCTGAAAGAAGCATCCTCTTTTTCTGGCTCGGACGCCCCGACCTTGCACCTGAGGGCAAGTTGGTCCCCACTGCAGCCCCTGCCTACAGCCCCCCGAAGGGCGCCCCCTACCGGATTCGAAACTCCTCGACCTTCTCCAGCATCTGCAGCAAGTTGGACTCCAGCTGCCCCCGCTCCTGGCTCACTTTGCGCAGCTCCGCCTGCAGCCGGTCCTGATACTTCTCGTAGAGGTGCCCGAGGTCCAAGGCCGTGGAGCCCTGGCCCTGCAGGAAGCTCCAGCGCGTCTCTAGCAGCTGGTTGCGCTGCTCCAGGGCCTGCACCTGGGAGAGCAGGAAGGCTTTGGTGAGAGGGCCAGGTGTGGACCCGTCAGGCGTGGAGGCCTCAGGAGAGCCGTCACGCCCCCGCGGGGGCTCCTCGGGGAAGAGGCAGCTCATCTGCTTTCCACCCCTGTCCGGGGCCCTCACTCAGCGAATTCAGAGGGCATCTCCACTGATCGTTCAAACTGAAGATGGTGAGATTAGGAGGGAAATCAGGGAGCCAATTAGCAAACGTTTCCTAGGGGAGGAGCAGGGCCAACTAGAGCAGGGGAGGGGGAGCGAGGGTGTGAGTGTGACAGGCTTCTCGTGCAGCCTGGGGCTTGGGTGGGAGACCCCAGGGAACCTGAGGTGTCAGAGGCACATTGCCACCCCCTCCAACAAGCCTGGTCTCATCTCGCCTTGGAAACTCAGCAGGAGACGGCTTGGTTGTGACTTACATGCTAATCCTCCCAGCAACCATGGACGCGTGGCCTCTCCAAAGCAGTCCCCCAGTGAGAAGTTAGGGGTGATGTCACTTGCGCTGCCCACCTCTGAGGGCTATGAGAAGGGCCTGGCTGTGCTTTGGTGTAGTAATACAGTAGACTCTCCGCTAACGCGAACTTCTTTTGCCAGTTGCTTGAGTTCCGGTTAATGGAGAGTCTACTTACATTGACCCAGCATCTACCAGCACCCATGGGTGCCAGTTAACTGAGAGTCTACTGTACTGGTAAATGCCTATGTGGCCCCTAGCTGGGTGTCAGGACTGTCCTAGTGCTTGAC
>PVKE010011032.1:10614-41267 GCA_004027555.1 Craseonycteris thonglongyai
AACTGTGGGAACTCCCCAGTTCAGCACGTGGGTCCTGCCTGGGCCGGAGCCGGGATTCGATCCTCGGTCCTCATGGCCTCAAAGCGAGCACTCAACCCGCTGAGCCGTCCCGGCTTTCCCCTGCTTGACAACTTTAACTCATTAAATCCCCTCAACACCCTCCTGGGTATTGCTATCAGCTGCACTTTACAGATGTGGAAACAAGGCACAGAGAGGTTAAATAACTTGCCCAAGGTCACACAATTAGCAAATGGTAGAGCCAGATATGGGATCCAGTTAGTTTGGGGTTAGAATCTTTTAACCACTGGAACATCGGCTTCCTATCTGTGCCCAGGGTCCCTGTGGTCCCTGGAACCCACCTGCCCTTCCTGGCTGGCTTCTGCCTCTAGCTGGGGCCAGTTTTGCCTTGAGGATAATGATGGAAGGCTCTGGGCTCAGTTGTTCCTCTCAAACTCTGCCTCCCCCACGTTCTCCTGCTCAGACTGCTGCCTGGGCTCCCAAGGCCCTCAGCTCACATCCCAGCGACCAGCAGGCTGTCAGGGTCCCTTCTGAGTCCTCCCTGTCCCTCCATCCAGCCCAGCCAGCCTGGGGCTCCCCCTGCCTCTTCCCCGCCCTGCCGGTCCTCTTCACCTTCCAGCCTCTCTGGGCAAGACCATTTCCACTATCCCAGCCTCTCCCCCGACGTGGCCCCAGCTCCCTGCCTGCAGGAAGCATCCACCTCCCCTCCAGTCAGAGGCCCTCCGGTTATCTGCTCCTCACATGTCCTGACCTACCACCCTCCCTGCCAGACTGAGGGCCATCTGCTCCCCTCTGGAGGTTCCTAACCTCTTAGTGCCCAGGACAGGGGCAGGTTGCTGAGGCAGGAGGGATGGCTGGGGCCTGGCTTCAGGACACTGCGGGCTGTTGTTATGAGGATGCTGTGATAACTGGTCCCAGTGACATTCCCTCTGACCACAGGCAAGAAACTGGACCTCCTCCCACCCACTGCTGGTACCAGCTTGCAAACTCATAGTCTGAAAGAACCAGAATCACAGCTGGGAACCTTTGCATCAGCTGGTCTGTACCCTTCATTACAGAGTAGGAGATGGGGGCCCAGGGCAGTCAAGTAACTTATCCATGGTCACACAGCAGCTTGGTAGCCAAGCTGCCCATATGATGGCAGGTGCCTACCCTGGACCTTTGTGAGCATCCTGTTCCTTCGGAATTTGGGTGGCACGTGGGTCCTCTCTGCCATGCCCACACCCCCAGGTTTGCCTGAGACACTCTGCTGCTCTTGGGAAGTCTCCCTTGACATTGACAGTGATGTCTGTCAGCAAGAATATTGGACGATGGCCTTTGTGGGCTGTCATTCCCTTGCTCAGCTCCCATCTGTGCTGATAAGTGCTGCTTGAAGCCAACCTAAGCCAGTCTGCTGTAGTCGCAGCCAAACAGGTTCAGTAGGGATGGAAGTCAAGAGGGTTTCTGCCTTACTTGTGTGTGTGTGGGGAGGTATCTGCTCGCCTCACCTGCCCTTCGTTTTGACAAGCAGGAGCCCGTGTTTACTGAGGGTGGGGTGAGAGGAGAGGTGTGAGGCGGTTCCCTCCGCCCATAAGCAAGAACAACAACAAAAGCCCTTTACATTGGGAAGTCCTGCCCATAGTCTAACCTTAACCCGCTATGCTGTAGCACAGCCTGCTGGGAGATGGAATGCATTTGGCCAACCAGCCCTGCCAGAGGGTATCTTGGTGGTGGGAGATCTGGGCAGCCCCTTCTCCCTGTTGCCCCTGGGGGAGCTGCCTGTTGTCTCAGTGGGTGCTAACCCCCACCCAGGACCTTCCCTGCAGAAAGGCTACTCCCTCTCGGAACAAAGGCCTAGGGAGGTGGCAGCTTAATTGTCACGGACCTGCCAAGGCTGCTGAGCACTTGCCTCTCACTCCCCTTCCTCTCCATTCTGGTTGACCCCAGCCCTTCCCTTAGGTCACATGGTGGGAGTTCTAGGAGGGGCCTCAGAGAGCAACACTCATCTACTTGCCTCCCATTGTACAGATGAAGAAACTGAGGCCCAGAAGCGCAGAACTCACTGACTCAACTCCATGGTACTGAGCCCCCCGGACCAGGTGGGGAGAGAGGTGTTGTTTTTTTTTTTTTTCTTGTAGGTAACTGAGCCCAGGTCTCCAACCTATCGGGCCACCAGCCAGGCCGGTGAGCTTACAAGGTGGTGCCCTGGGGGCATGTAGGGCCTATTTCTCAGGTGGGAGGGAGAGGCGTCCAATCCAGAGGTTGGCTTTATCCAGGGAGCCGCAGGGTCACTTCGTCAGGAAGGACTGGTCTGTGCCTTCCCGTGTGCAGGCTGGGGGACGCATCTCTGTCTCCAGGCATTTCAGCACCCCTCGTGGGTTCCCTCTGTACTGCGCACTTGGGCTGGCTGCTGCCAGTCCTTCCTCTTGTCCCACCTCCATCCTGTGTCGTCTACATGTGAAGGTGAGAGGACCCAGCCAGCAGCCCTCTCCCTGCCTCCCTCAACCTCCTCTCCTGCTGCCACTTCTGCCTGTCCCTGCTCCTCTCAGGGCCACCTTCAGAGCAGAAGGGTAAGTGAAGCACAGAGAGGGTAAGTGCCTTGCCCCAGGACACACAGCCTGCAGGTGGAAGAACCAACACTGTTCCAGGGCCTCTAGCCAACTCCTGGTGGTCTTTCCCAACAACCCTTCTCCTGCCCCTCTTCCTAGTGCTCTGAGTTTTCTCCATGCCTTAGAGGGCCAGAAGGGGATGGGGAGCTGGAGTGCCCCTGCCTCTCCCTTCTCTTTGCCTGGAGCCCCCACCCCTGCACCGGTTATGGCCTCTCATCCCCGGGCCCGTCGATCTCTTTCAAGCCCTGCGCTCTACCCAGGATGTTCCAGATCCCACACTCTTCACCACTGCCTGCTTCCACTCAGGCCCTTGTGGCCTTTACAAGGGGCTGGGAGGAGACACGAGCTAACAGACCTTTTCCATAGAGTGGATGGGTCCGCGGGGACTCCTTGGGCAGAGCCCCAATAATCAGGGCCCCCAAAGGGCTGGGCACCTACAGTTCCTTGTGTCCACCCAGAAGAGCACCCAGCTCAAGGCCCAGGCTTGAGGGTTGGGAGGCTCCAGTGCTGCTAAAGACCTTAGCGGGCATCACCCTGGCCCCTGGGCATGGAGCCCTGACTTCCTGGGCCCCCTCCCTGTGCCGACACACCCTCCTGTCCCCATGGCAGAGGCACAGGGTGATGATATAGGCCCTGGTGTTCAGGGAGGCAAGCCACCCATCGGAACCAAATTACATAGCTCGCGAAGCCTTCCTTTTAAGGGATTAACCCGGGATTGGAGAGGAGCTGGCTCTGCAGGGGCCTGTCTCCCAGGGCCGTGAGCTGTTCTCCTGGGCCAATAGCCTAGCAGTGCAGGGGTCCGCAGCTGGCAACCTCAGTGGTCCCGCTGTGACTTCCCCTGCCCCCAGGCATTCCCGGTATGGGTGTAGTAATGCTGGTCTGGGCACATGAATGCGGGGAAGAGATCGTGTCCATCTCAGAGACGACTGGGTTTGTATCTCCCAGACCTGAGTTCAGATCCAGCCTGTAGACTTGCGGGTGGTGTGACCTTGGGCAAGGCACTTCACCTCTGGACGCACAGTCTCCGCACATGCACGGTTGGGGGGTGAGCCACTGCGGGGTGTCGCTGTGTGGGCTCAATCACACACATTCGCAACGTGCTGCAGAAAGCCAGGCACAAGCTGGTGCTCAACACGGGTTGTTTTCTTCACTCTGCCCCTTGCTGGGAGCGCCCACCTCCTGGGGACACTAGCAACATGCAGAGGAACCCAGAAGCAGGGGGAGCAAGGTGCAGGCAAGGGCTGAGTCAGGGCACAGGGAGGGGATCTGGTTTATTGAGGGTGGGAGGGCAAGAAGGCTGAGTTTTCCTCATCTGTAAAATGGGCACAAAACGACTTCTTTCCTAAGGTTGTTGAGGGAAGTAGAGGTAACTGCGTAAGCAGCCAGCACCGTGCCCGGCACGGAGTAAGCACGTAAGTACCAGCAGCTCTGGCTGTGGTGACTATTATCTTGGGCAGGGCAGGAGAGAGCAGAGCACAGAGGGCTGGGCAGGAGAGGCTTCCTGAAGGGAGTGAGCCAGGAGCAGGTTTGGGAGGTGGATAGGATGTTCTCAGAGCTCTGGAGGCCCTTGCCCTGGGGCGCAGGTGGACGTACAGGGCCAGACCAGCATGTGGGCCATGGGGTTGAGGAAGTCAGGGCGCGGGGGACTCCCTCCCTCCTCTCAGGTGGGTGCCTGGCTGGCTGCCTGTTTCCGACTTGCAGCATCTGTGCCCTACATTCCTATCTCTTGACCAGCTGCATCTTCATGAGCCCCCCCTTGGCCCTGCCGGGGCTCCTGACTCCCGGAAGCAGAACCGGGCCAGAGGCCGACACAGGAGGGTGGATCACTGCTTCGCAGGAGGACTGCAGACCGTGCCTCCATCAGTCATTCCTATGAAGGGCTGTCCTCTTGGCCACACTCAGAGCTCCTCTCTAGTCCATGCCCAGGGGAAGGGTGACCCCAGCCCCCACAGCGTGATTATTCAGTCCTGCCTCAGAGGCCATCGGGGGTCCCTTTCTCCCCCTCTGCCGGGAAGGCTCAGGGTTCTCCCTGCTTCTCTCTGCTCAGAGCTGGCCTTTGGCGGTAGCCGTGCCGGGTCCGCAGGGGCTGGGGGCGGGGCTGGGGCATGATGCTCAGGAAATAGGCAACTCAGCCATCGGCCCCCGCTTGACAGTCTGTAGTTTTTGGACCCTCCCCGCCCACCCCCACGATGTCTACTCACCTTGCCAATCAGGGAGGCAAATTTATCATTGAGGATCTTCATCTCCTCCTTTTCCTGGTTCTTCTGCTGCTGGATGGCTGGGTCCACCTTGAAGTCCAGGGGCACCAACAGGCTGGGGTTCACGGTCACCTTGGGGATGGTGGCAGCTGGCCAGCAGCCTGTGAGGCTGCAGGAGCTGAAGCCCAGCCGGGGGGCCCCACAGCTGTCCCATCCTGAGGTCCTAGGCCGGGGGTCGCCTGCAGGGGTCATTTCACAGCTGCTAAGGCTGCTGAAGCCAACGACGCAGGAGCGGCAGGCCATGGCGGCCCCCGGGCCCCAGGAGCAGGGAGGGCACAGGAATAGGCGAGGGAGCCTTGTGGGGTGGCGTTGGCCGCCGGCTCCAGTCACAGGCAAGGCGAGCTGGGGAGTGAGGAGCAAACACCTGTCGTACAGGGCTCATTAGCTGCGGGAGGGCGGGACGCCTCCCAGCCCGACCAACCTGTTAGATGATGTGCCCTGCCGCTCCTCCCCCAGCACCGAACCCATCTCCTCCCAGGGCTGGGAGCTGCCTCGCAGGGGCCCTTCACCGGCCCCCCAGTCCAGGCCTGGCTCCAGGGAGGGGGCAAGGCTGGCAGGCTGGGAGGGGGGACACAGCTAGAGGCAGGGCAGTTCAACAAAGACAGAGAGGAGACAGAGCTGGCTTCTCACCGCAGACCTTACTGCATACCTGAAGACTGACGTATCTGGGCTCACATACTTCTGGAAAAGATGAGGCAAGTGCCAGCCTGGGGCTTCCAAGTGTAGGGCAGCTCCTCGAGTGTAGTGCTGCTGTCCCGGGCGTGGTGCCAGCCTGGTATTGGAAAACAGCACCTTTATGATTTGTTTTCTAGCTGCCCAAGAGTCTCCCTGGCTTATCTTCCCTCCCTCCCTTCCCCCTGCCTTCCTTCCCATCGACCATTTATTGAGCACCTGCTATGTTTATTCCCCTGTCTCAGAGGCTGGAACAGAAATAGATGGTCAAGGCCCAGAGCCCTTGGCTTTGGACAAGTGAGACCGGGGTTCAAGGCTCAGCTTGGCTGCTCCCCACTGTGTGACCTCAGGCAGGTTCCTTCTGTCCTCATGTGCACAACAGGGAGGGAAGTACCAGCCCCAGAGAAGGTGGTAGGTACGGAGCACGGGGCGGAGGGCCAGCACAAAGCCCCCAGTGAGTGGCGGCTGAGCCCAGGGCCCGCCTTCCGGGAGCTGAGTCTGGGGAGGCGACATGGCCATGACCAAGTAAATGCTGCCCTGCCTCCCCCTCGCCCTTTCCCCCATTCGTCCTCCCTTTCCTCTCATCTTCCCCGATTTCATCTCAACTGTGAAATGGAGCTAGGAAGACACCCGCTTGCTCCCACGGAAGCTGTGAGGGGCAGCGGCAGGCTCAGCTAGCACAGGGTGCTCCCTGCCACCTCCCTGAAGTCCACAGGGCCCCACTCACCCACCTCCAGGGAGCTGCCGGCTCTCCTGGGCCGGCCTCTGCCTTCCTCTCTAGCCCCACGGCTCTGGGTGCTCTTGCCCTGGCGGGCTCTGCGTGCTCTCCTGTCACAGCACCGGGGGGAGTGGCACACTTGGGTGAGGAGGGCTGGAAGTGATCTCAAGGAAGAGACAGGTGGGAGACGGGAGCCTGTGCTGGGGTCACAGTGCCCCTTCCAGGCCTCCTGCCTCCCGGGCCAGACCTCTTGCCCCACGCAGCAGGCGTTTCCGGCTCACTGGGGTGCAGGAATCCATCCTGAGGCCACGAGTGCATCCTGAGGCTGGATTCCAGGCTCTGATGCTGGGGGTGGGCTGGTGAGGGACTTCTGGGTGACCAGGTCACTGCAACGGTGTTTGTCTCCTTCTGACACGTGCTGTCCCCTCTGCCATTCAGCACCCACTTGCATGGCCCACCCCAGCCTCCCTGACCTGGTATCTGAATGGCACACAGCCAGACTCAGCACCCTGCCCTCCCTCATCTCAGCCACCCCTGTGTCCTCTGTGGGGAAGTGGGGGGACAGAAAATGGCCCTGCCACTGACAAAATAGCAGCTGGAGTGTCAGGTATGCCCTACAGGCTTTACACTAATGAGCTCCCTTAATCCTCATGCCCACTGCCATTTGCGGTACCCCAGTCTCGGTTCACAGAGGAGGACGTGAAGTTTGGAGGGGTTCCATGTCTTCCTAGTCACGCGATTCATCAGGGATGGATTTGAACTTAGATGACTGGAGCTATGGACCCTCCTTATCTCAGCCTTGGGATCCTTGGACAGAGCAGTGGATGGATAAGGAAGCTCTCTTCTTACTGTCCAGGGCTTGGTTCCACTTCCTAATTTCCTGTAAGCTGGATGCCCGATTCTCCTAAGTGCCTCTGCATAACTTCAGATGTTTCTTGCTGTTTCTTGCTGATCACCTGTCCTGAGGCCGCTGACTTCCATTGACCTGTGTCAGCCCCTGAGTTTACACAGGGGACAGCGACTTGCCGAGTCCCTGGCCTCGAGGTGGGCATTGCAGGACTGTCCCTGGGGCCCGAGCACTAGCAGCCTGACGTAGGGGTAGCCTGGCCTCTTGGAGGTATAGAGGGCATGCCCCCTGGGGCTCTGGCAGGGGTGGGGCGTGCGTTCCGCCTGCTGCTTCCTCGCTCGCCCTGCAGTCTCTCCTGGGTGCAGTCAGTGTCTTTGACTGTCACAGCTCTGGCTGCCAAACAGGAAGAGCAGCCAAGGTTCTAAACAAACACAGCTCCATGGAAGCACCTAGCCTCACCCCCTCTCATTGCCTCTCCTAGCTCCACCCAGGCTTCCCTCCACCCCGGCACTGGTATCCTTGGGGGTCAACTGTCTGGGCTCTCACCTTTGTAGCCTCATGAAAGACCTGACATGACCCTCTTCTGGCCTTCATACAGAGACTACAACCATCTAGAGGTGCAGGCCCCCCAGGGAGCTGGCAGGGTTGGAGGAGATGGAGGGTGGGTGAAATTTTCAGTCTCTCTGGGCAGTTTCCAAACCCCTCCTGGGTATACTCACAAGCAAACTTGCTCAGGGCTTCCAGTGAGGTGTGGGCTTGGGTGACCCCAGATGCAGATGGCATCTTGTACCCCTCTGGGATTCTAGAGGCCTGTCCATGCCGGGGACAGAAACCTCAGTATCCTTCCCTCTACCTTGAGTCTCTGGCCTTTGCCTCTGGTTCCCTGTAACTGTGACGGGGACATGATCCCCATCATTCAGGCAGCAGAGAAAGGCCAAGAGGGTCAGGGGCCGGCAGGAGGTAAAACGCGGGCGGCTTGGGCTGGAGTGTCCAGAAGCCTCCTGGAACTGGTGCTCAAAGAAGCGAGGCCTCGTTTTCTCAGCTTCCTCCTGCCTTGCCTTTCTCTCTTCACATCACTCCTTCCCAGCCTCTGCTTGGTCTCCCTCTCCCTCTCTTGCCTCCCTGTCTACCCATCCCTCTCAGAATGTCCTGCCCACTCCGAGTCCTGGCCCAGGGCTCCTCTGTCTTAGCTCTGGGAAGAGAGGCGTATGGGTAGGCCCCCGCAGCCTGCCTGGATGGCCTTGTGGGAATGGCAGCCCTGTGTCACAGTTTCAACACCTCTTCTGTGCCAGGCTCCCTATTTGGCCCAAAGCCTGGCCTGTGGAGCCGGCAGGCCTGGGATAACGCAGGACGGTAATGCATAGTTGTTGGATGAGTGTTCAGTGAGTACATCCCAGTCTGGCAGGGGCTCAGGGGCAGGACGTGACTCTTGAGGAGACAGGTAGGGACTCTCTAAATAAGGGAGAAAGAATCTCGTTTCACTTCAGGGCATGATGGGAAGGCCACACCACTCCTCCAGGGGGCCTTCCCAGATAAGCCTGCTCAGGTTCCTGTCCATCCCTTTCTCCTAAGTTCATGCCCACGTCTCTGCTCACTGGGTCAGGGCCCTCTCTCTGATGAGGCTGGAAACTCCTGCCTCCTTTCTCTGGACCCTGCCTTTGAGCTGGCCCAGAGGGAAGCCCTGCCCAGGGGCCAAGTACTGGGAATAGGATGGCCTAGGCCAGGGGTCTCCAAACTATGGCCCACAGGCCGCATCCAGCCCACGAGGCCCTCTCATCTGGCCCGTGGAGACCTTTTTATCTGAATAAAATAATACTAAATAAATAATTAAAAACAGCATTTAAGTTTTGATTCTTTTTTATTTGGACCTCAAGTGTGTAGTCAGCCCCAAACTGCTGTTTGATAGTTAATGTGGCCGAAAAATGTGGCTGAAAAGTTTGGAGACCCCTGGCCTAGGCCATGGGGTGAGGACTTTTGAGCAACCCATGGCGGTGTGAAAAGAACTTGAGGCCTCCAGAGCTGGAGACTAGGGAGTAGGTGGAACATAGATTTGGGGGGAAGCTAGGATGGCTCAGCGACTCAGTGTTTTACAGCCCTGGGGATTGAGGATTGAATCCTGGCCCCTGCCCTTGCAGACCCATATGCTGAACTGGAGTGTGCTTCCCATGTGGGGGGTCCCCAGTTTGGTTCTCACCCCCCCCCTACTCCCCATTCAGCCCTGTGGCTAGAGGGGCTGTGCCTCCCATGCAGGAGGCCCCCAGCCCGGTTTCCACCCTCCTCGGCCCCTGCCCACCTGTGTGGACAAAACCATGTGAAACCTGATGACGTACAACTATGGAGACTGCTCTGGGCCCTCTCCCTTCCCTCTGTCTCTCTCTGTCTCTGACAAAAACAATAAAAGAAATCTGAAAAGAAAAAAAGAAAGTAGATTTGGGACGGGCAAGGCCCAAGAGAGAGGGAGCTGACAGTGAGGATGGAGCTATGAAAACAGCGTCTACGAAACCTCTTGTACGTGCCGGGCAGGTTGTGGAGACACGGGAGAGGCACTGACGCAGGCGAGGGTGTCTAGGATGCCTTTCCCATGGGGTCAGCGAGCAAAGACTTGAAGCAAGAGGAAGAGTTGATCAGGAAGGGAGGGGAGGTGTGTCTCAGGCTGATCGCAGTAAGAGCTGTGGGGTGAGAAACAGTTTGTGTGGGATGGTGACGATTGCCGGTACTGCTGGAGTGTTAGAGGTGCTACGGAGCTCAGAGGAGCAGTGCCTGCTTTGGGGGACTTTCAGTGGCTCCCCAGGGATGATGGGGTAAAGTCTAGCGGATTCCTTGGAACATCAAACGAGATCCTTTGCAGCTGCTGCCCTTCCTCCGTGTCTCATCACCTCTGCGCCCTCCTTCTGTCCACGTCCCCTGCCAAGTTCCACCCCCACCAAACCGGCCCCATTGCCCTGAACCTGCTGAGTGATGCTACGTGTCTGTGTTGGACTGCACAGACATGGACTATTTCCATCATCACGTGCAATTCCACCGGCCAGCGCTGATCTGCAAGGAAGGCGTCTGAGACAGGCCAGGAGGCTGCAGATTCCTGGAGGCTGTGAAGTGGTTCAATATAGATGAGGGAGGCAGCATGGGACCATGGCAGAGGTCTGGAGACAAGAGCCCTGCTTTCTGGCCTGGGCTCTGCCACTCACTAGCTGCGTGGCTTGGGGCCAAATGCTTGGCCTCTCTGGGCCTCAGAGATTGGTAAAATTAGGTTGTATGAGCCACCTGGATGATAGCTGGTTTTTGTTTTTGTTTTTAGTTAAAATTTTTTCCAGTTTGGTTCATCAACTGTTTCTCAAACTGTTGTCAAGCCCCTTGCTATGCCAGGTTCTTGGTGAACCAAGGTCCCCGGACACGCTGGGCAGGTGTGGGCATTCCATAATGAGGGCAGGCCTGTGGGGCTGGGGAGAGGCGGGCACAGGCTAATTACACTTTCCTGCCTTCTGAGCACTTAGCCCAATTTGTAATGGTTTGTTGTTGGTCGTTTACTTGTGCCTGCCTCCTCTGTGAAGCACTGGGAGCCCAGGACTGTGTGTGCTTTTGTCACTCAGTGTCCCAGTGCTGGGCACAGTGCCTGGCACATAGTAGTGCTTGGCGACCCTTTCTTCCTGGAGTGAGGAAAAGGCCACCGTATGGCCCTGGACACTGGTGTTGTGACGCAGGTACAGCATCAAGAGCTTCGGCTGGTGTAGGTGGACACACCCCAGGTGGGCTGGAGGGAAGTCAGGATGGGGAAACACTCCCACTTCTGGAAGGAGCCCCTGCCCCATGGGCCCCGGCTGCCTCCTTGCCAGGCGGAGCTGGGCTGACCTGGATGGGCCTGGGGTTGACATTGTGTCCTTTGCCTAGAGTGTCACATCAACCACAACCGGTCAACTCCTGGAGGCCTGGCGTCTTGCTCCTTCAGTTCCCGCTCAGCTTCGGGGCAAACTGATAACCTCCCACCGTGGCCAAATGCCTTGGGTGGCTGAAAAGATTGATGGTCCTCCTGCAAAGGGAAGAGGCAGCAGGAAGCCTCCCTAAGCTGCAGACGCCCCCACGAAGCCTGGGTTGGGTCAGGGTGGGGACCAAGCCATAGGCCCTGGCTCATCTCCTTCCATGTGCAACTCATGGAGCGAGCACATGGGGGTTGGTTTCCCTGGTCCAGATGTAGGGAAGGCCCAGCTTACCTGGGAACCCCAGCCCGTGCCAGCTGTGTGGGCGCTGGGCACATGCCAGTGGCATTTCAGCATGGTTGCCAGGCCTGCTTCTGGGTGGAGAGGAGCAGGAAGAATTGCACAAAGGGAAACTGGTGGGAGGACCCCACTTCCTCTGTGGGCTCACTGCCTCCCAAGCAGGATGGGGGGGGGGCGTTGTAGGCCCCTTGGGTCATGGGAAACCTGTATCTTCTCACCTGCTTCCTCCCCCAGGAGGAAATACCAGGTCCCAGCAGTAGGGGTCCTGGTGGGCTCCTGCCACGTTCCATTCCACCCACTGTGTCTGGCTGTTCAAGCCACGAGGAAGGTTCCTTCCCAATAACCCTCGTTTCTCAGCCCTGAGACAAACACCCCATGTTTTTCCTTCCTCCCACACCTCCCACCCTCCTGCCTGCCTCTGAGCCTTCATGTGGGTCACTCAGCCGACGCTCCCCTCCCTTCAGCAAGTCTTCCCAAATAGCCCCCCTCACTTGTCTTTTGAGGGGGAGAACCTTAAACGCAGCCTCCATGATGGCAAGGACTTTGGTCACTGTTCTAGTGCCACAGGCACATAGTAGGTGCACAAGAAACAGCTGTTGGATGAATGCACAGTGCACGCTCTATTGTTTAGCACTTGTTTCTGTGGCTCTCATAGGCAGGGTCTCCCCCCTGCCCTCACACTAGATGGCCCTAGGGACCCTGCTTCTCCTCTAAGTCCCCCAGAACTGTACTTTGGTCACTGGAGAAACTGGGCGGTCGTGCCTATCCTGCCATTTGTGCCTTCATTTAGAAAATGCTTTCTGCATCCCTGCTGGGTGCCTGGCCTGGGCGCGGTGGAGCAGATACAAGGATAACTGAGGCAGAGCGGTGACGGGTGTTCTCTGCACACCTTCCCAGTCCCGTGCGTTCTGAGTCCTGGGATCTCTCTTCATCCAGCTTCTGCCTCCAGGCGAGCTGCCCCTCACCCTTCCAGTGCTGGCACTGCTCATAGCTGTTTGGGACGTGTCCCCTCCCTGGGGCTGCTTGCAGAGAGGAACAAGGAGGGACTGGCAGGCCAGTGTGGCTGACAAAGGCAGGACAGGGGCGTGGTAGGGCATCCGGAGACTCGCTCCCTGAGCCTCCGCCACTGCCTTTATCTGCCCTGATAATAGACCGAAACCATTTTCTGCTCCCTGTAGAGCGATCAGTGCCCTCTTGCTGTGAGCTTGCCAGAATGGCAGCAGCCAAGGGTGGCGCTGGGTGTTGCACCAGCTGACAGGCCTGCAGCCCTGGGAAGCCACAGCCAGTCAGGGAGCCACCAGTCTGCAGACTACACCCCCCACAGGGTTGTCCCACTCAGGGCTCCTCAGGGCCCATACGGGGCACACAGGCGGCTCTCGGGATGGAGCTTGAGAACTGAGGCTTGGGCCCTGCTGGCTAATGGTTCGTTCATCTTTGTATCCCTAACACTGCATGGTGCCTGGTATGCAGTAGGAGCTCAGGGGTGGAAGTTTATGCACGCAGCACCCATTTGTCGGGACCTACTACATGCAGTAGCCACGTCCTCTGCCTCCCCAGCCTTCTACCTCCTTCCTCCAGCACCTGTGGGGAGCTCCTGATGTAGCACAGGCGGGGAGTCTCCAAGGCACCGTGAGAGGCCAATCGGTCAGCCCTGCCCACTGTGTCTTAGGGAGACAAAGAGGAAGAAGTCCTTCCATGTCTCCCCATAACCCAAATGAGTACCCAGGCTTGCAAAAAGTGCTCACCCAGCTGACCCGATTTCATCTCCCCAGCGCTTGCTGTTCAGCAGGCTGGGCACCGTGTACCTCCATTTTGCAGAGGTGTGGGATTTGCACCCAGACCTTCTGCCTCCAAACACAGCCCATAGCCCAGACTCCTTCATGTGGATTAGTCTCAGCTCAGAGTTATGCTGGGAGAAGCTGGGAGAAGCTGGGAGGAGCTAGGAGAAGCTGGGAGAAGCTGGGAGGAGCTAGGAGAAGCTGGGAGAAGCTGGGAGGAGCTAGGCCCTGGGAGATGGGAGAAGAGCTGGGGTGGGTGTGGGTCAGGAAGGGGCCGTGATGGATGGGGTGAGGAGTAGAGGGAGTAGGGCACAGGGCGGGGCCCGTGGGGAGGCAGGCAGGCTAAGAACACAGCCCCTGGCCTGGGCTCTGGATAGAGCAGGACAGGTTGGTGAAAATATGGCAAGCTCAGCTCCTCTTGGAGGTGCCATTGTTGCCTTATAGCTGAGCAAACAGTGCTCGGCGAGATTGGGGACTAATGAGTGTTTTCCAGAGGGTGATTCCTCTACGGAGCATTTATCTTCCTGGGTCATCATTCCGCAGCCTGCACTTAGCAGGGTAATAGCAGCCTGGTCCGGGGCCCTGCAAGCCCAAGAGGTGAGGGACAGGAAGGCAGGAAGAAGCAGGGCAGCGTGCCGTGGCCCCACCCCACCTCCGTATCCCAGGTCACTGCAGGCGTGTGTGCCCATAGCCAGCCATGTGGGTGACTCCCCTCCTGCCAGGGCCTCGCTGCTGCTCAGATCCAGGGACCCTCACAGACACCCACACCCCACACTAGCCCTTACCCCAACCGTCAGTCCCTGCCGGAGCCCACAGATCCCTGCTCTGCAGTACCTCACCTGCCTTTCTCCTGCCACATGGGGCTCCCCCTTTAACCTTAGCAAGCTGAAAAGAGAAATGGCGGTTCTGTCAATCCAGGACACTCTCCCGGCCCCGCTCCCCACACCCCCAAAGCGTGAGGCACCGTGTCTCGTGTTCAGGTGACTTTCCAAACCCCCATGACCACCAGTGTGCTAGGAGCTATTTCTACATCACAGGTGCTGAGTCTGGGAGGTTAAGGGACCCCCCACCCGCAAATGGCCACATCCTAAGCCCCAGAACCTGTGAATATGTTACCTTACGCTTGCCAATGTGGTTGAGTTAAGGATCTTGGGGTGGAGAGGTCACCCGGAATTATTGGGTGGGCCCAGTGTAGTCACAAGGGTCCTTTAAGTATGGAAGCGGGAGGCAGAAGCGCGGTGTGCCCTGAGAGAGTCTTATTGCTGGCCTTGAAGACGGAAGAGGAGCCAAGGCAGGTGTGTGGCCTCTAGCAGCCGGAAGAGGTGGGCACAGGCTGCTGGCACTGTCATTTCAGCCTGTTGGCACTGTCATTTCAGCCTGTTGACACCCGTGGTGGGCTTTTGACCTCCAGACTGTAAGATAATGAACAGGTTGTTTTAAACTGCTCAGTTCATGGTGATTTGTTGCAGCAGCAACAGAAAACAAATACACCCAGTGGGTGACAGAGCTGGGGTCTAAGCCTGGGCCTCAGCCTCCCGTCTGCCCCCTCCTGCCTTACCCGTGATGACTAAACTCTGCCCCCACTCTGGGCTGCCTGTCTTCCTGCCCCTGCCCACGTTTGTGAACTGAAAGTTGAGGCCCACAGCCTGCCACACGAAGGCCTGTTGTGAGGAGGGTGGGAGAGAAGGCTCAAAACTGGGGCAGAGGCTAGATGTCCAGTGCTCTCTTCAGCCCGGCCTAACCTTTCTGCCTCTCCCCTGCTGGGGGCTCAGGGCTCTTAGAAACATGCCCACACAGCCCAGTTCTTTGGGGGTTAAAGGGAGGCAGAGTGTGTGCTAGCCGTTAGGGTTGGGGCTTGGGGGGGCTACAGCATTACACCCGATGTGATTTCTTACCTGGGGGCCCAGCCGGCCTGCCTGCTCTTGCACTTGCCTGGTTTCTTTTTCTGGAGGGCTGGTCCTCTGCAGCAGAAAGGGGGTGAAGTGGGAGTGGGTATCCTTGAGCCTCTGCTCTGGGCCTCTGTGGTCTGTGTGTTTCTCTCAGGGCAGAGGAGGTGTCTGTGGCTGGGAACCCGGCTGTGGGAGGATCCAGGGGTCCCACTGCTTGGGTGTATGTGTGAGACCTCAGATCCTGTCGGCTTCTCTGGGCAGTGTGTCTGTTCAGCCTCTGTGTGTGAGTGTGTGAACGTGTGTCTGTGTAAGGGTGTGAGCATGTGTCTCCTCATATTCCTGTGTTAGTGTGTGTGCGAGTATGCCTACTCATGCTCCTGGTGTGTGTGCAAGCATCTATCTACTCACACCCTAAGTGCGTAAATGAGTGTGTAAGTTTGTGAGCACGTGTCTTTTGTGCCCCTGTGTGTAAGTGTGTGAGTGTATAGTCACATCTGTGAGTGTCAACATATGTGCAAATGCCTACTCACATGTCTGTGTGAGCATGTGAGTGTGCAAGTATGTCTTCTGATCCTCCTGGATGTGTGAACATGTGATCATGTATGTTTACCTATACCTCTGTGTGTGAAAATGAGACTGTGCCTACTCACACCCTGCATGTGAACGTGTGTGAACACAGAGTATGTGAACAGAGGGGCATGCACATGTGTGGTCGTGCCCACTCATGTCCCACATGTGAATGTGTTTGTGTGCAAGAGTGTCGACTTATGCCAGTGTGAGTATGTGTCTGCCCACTTGCGTTTGTGAGTGTGTGGATGTGTGTGTGTCTGCTTTCTCTTCCGCGTGTTTGCACGCTTGAGTATGTGCGCGTGTACGGTCTCCCAGCCCAGAGCGGCGGCTCGCTGCACCCTGCCAGCATTGCCTCACCCCCGTGACACAGCCACTAATGACTGTTTGCCATTGTCTGTGCGCCGGTGGCATCACCTGCGCTAATGACAGTCTCCCCTGTGTAATGATCCGGCTTCTGCCCCATCATTTAGGAGCCAGGGAGCTGTGGGCCCGTGGCCAGGGCCATGTTGACGAGCTCAACACATTTGCCTGTGTGGTGCTGGTGGGGGTGGGGAGAAGCATTGATCCCACCCTCCCGAGCCCTGCAGGGCCCTGTGTGGGCGGGGCCTCTCAGAGGTACTTCAGGGCAGCAGCTCCGAGGCTGGGCTCTGCTCTCCATCTGTGGCAGGGCTGGGGGCTGCTGCCTAGGCCAGCTGTGGTCTGGGGCCACCCCTGGGGTGGGGGTGAGGGCCTCTGGGGCAGCCCAGTTCCCTGGGTGCAGCACAGGCCACCCTTGGTGGATCCCCATCACGGCAGTCCCAGTCGCTGACCCCGGCCCATCTTTTGTGATCGAAATGGAGTTAAAATAGCCTCTGGACTCAGAAGGGAGTGCTGAGGAGAGGCTGTCACCCTCTTCCTGGGAGTCCACAGCTGCTCATTCACATTCTCTCACAGCTCGGAACCTACTCCATTCTGTCAGCATTTCCCACTTCCAGGCCTGCTCCTCCTACTGTGAGTTCATCCAGATGCGCAGAAAGATCTAGCATTCTGCCTGGCCCAACTGGGCCTCACAGAAGGTTTCCTGGGCTAATGAATGCACCCCTTGGAACTAGCTGTGTGACCTTGAAGTGACAGCGTCCTACATAGTGAGAAGGCAGCAGCGCTGGCACCAGGCAGCAGGCTGATTGACACATATCGCCTCCGGTCTTTATCGCCCTCCTCCTGTTCTTCTTACTGTGGCCATTTCACAGATCGGGAAATCAAGGTCCAGAGCGCTTAAGCAAGTCCGCACAATGAATGAGAGCTAGAGCTGAGATTCAACCCCGTCTGTCTCCCTACGTTCCGCTGTAGCGTCTGAGGGGAAGGCCCGGTGGGTTGGGGGAAACACGGCACTGGCACTCAGCCTGGTTTGCGAGGCCAGGAAGAGGGAAGTTGGTCTCGGAAGGATGTGCAGTGCTTCGATGGGAGAAGCTCCCCTTGAGGAGAAGCTGACCTCCTCCAGGTACTCCCCAGAGTCCTGTCCCATACAATCTTATCTAGGGCCGCATGGCAGTCAAAGCAAGAACATGAGAAGAAGTGGCTCATTGCTGGGAGTTCTTCTTCATCGAGCTTGTTTGATTATCAAGAGGAAAAAAAACTTGCTGAAGAGAGATGTGACTTAGATTCCAGAGCCTTCCGTGGCACTCCTTAAGGGCAGGGACTAATCCTCCAGCCAAATGAGTTTAATTAACACTGGGGCCTCTTGCAAGGAGCAATGCCCACGAAAAAGTGGCTTTACGAGAACATTTGCAAAGCCACACACAAACGAGGGCACAGGCATACAGGGGAAACTCTGGATTCAAGTACTGAGGGGATGTGGGCCGAGCGGGCGGTGGGCTGGGTGGGGTTGGCCAGGGAAGGCTTTCCAGCATAGTGGGGTGTGGGCTGGCAGGGGAACGGCCGGCACCTGGCCTCGTAGCGACAGCAATTCTGAGCCATGCCCCAGAGCCCTGGCTCAGTGCCCCGGTACCCTGGGCATATGCCCTGCATCTGGGGTAGGGATCATCCAACCACATGCCTGCCCAGCCCTCTTGGTGCCACTAGGAAATGACATGGAAATGTGGTGCAGCGTCTCCGAGGAGTTTGGCCCAGTTTGGTCTATGGCTGTCCGGGCGTCTGCTCTGTGGGGTGTCTGGGGTAGGAGATGAGGGAGGAGTGTGGGGTCACTGGCGGTGCAGATGGAGCTTCTGAGAGATGGAGGGAGTGATACTGGGCCTGCTGTTCCGCTCTCGGGGAAGATGACAGGTCCATAGCTGGTCTGTCCTGTGCTCGGTTGCTTTGGGGCTGGGGCAGGGTCTGGGACAGTGGGGAGAAAGCCCGGATTCACAGAGCTCCTGAGCAGGAAGGGCCCTCGGTCTACCCCTTCCCGTTACAGAGAGGGACCTGGCGGGCCCGGACGTGGGAGGGCACAGAGTGTGTGTGGGTGTGGTGGTGTGAGGGGTAGACCTAAGCTCTGAGAAAGAGCCACTGTCCTCATTTTCAAGGTGCTCCCTGCGGGGTGGGAGACAGCTGCATCCCAGGTCAGGGTCCAAGGTGGGAGCATGACTGAGCTTGGGGACGAGGTGGTGCTTGGGGAGGCACAGGGGCGGATCCTGGGTGGCTTCCTGTAGGAGGTGGGCCATGAAGCAAGGCTGCAAGCAGGCTGGCGTAGGGGCTGGGCGGGAGCTCCCTGGTGCGAAGGGAGAGGCCTGTGGAAGGAGCTTGGCCGAGATGAGCCGGGAAGCTGAGGGAGCACCCGGAGGCACAGAGCTCAAGGCCCAAGCCCAGGGCTTTGCCTTGCAGTCAGGGACCAATGGAGCCCCTGTGGTCTAGCAGGGCTACTAACTGCACCCCAGATGCGGATGCCCCGTCATTCCTGGGAGCACAGGGCTGAGGCCCGGGGTCCCCCCAGGTCTCCTGCTCTGTAGCCCGTCCAGCCAGGGCTGGCTGGTGGGCTCTCTTGCCCCCAGGATTGGGTTTTGTGGTAGGGAGAGGGTGTCTTGGAGTGGGCTGGGAAGGAGAGGTTAAGGATCAAGACACAGAAGAACTTTAGGACTGGGATTGACTCCTGGTCTGTCCTCACCTCTAGGGACGCCCCGAAACTGGGACGGAGGCATCTATTTGGGGATTCATGGTCACTTTATGACTGGCATTTAGCGGCGTGCCTGCAGAAATGACAGCATTTGGTCATTCATCTCCCGCCCAGCAGACTCTCCAAGCTTTGGAACAGCCGCGTCATTTGTGGCTAGTGGTTTGGAGCTGAGTGACACTAGAAGAGATGCAAAGGGAGAGACTGAGCCTGGGGAAGAAGTGGGAGCCTCTTCTCAGTCATCCACTGTCCTCTGGGGAGGGGTGGCCACCAGGCAGCACGCAGGGGCCTGGGAGGAGGAGCCGAGACAGTGGCTGACTGGACAAAGGCCGTGCTGAGAGGCCAGAGAGAGGGACCTCGAGTCTGAGCCTATGAGGTCAGCTCTGCTGTTGGCCCTCATATCTTGCCCCTGGGCCCTATGCCCAGACTTCACTGTCAGCACCTGCTCCCTGAGCCAGCATCTGGCAAACACAACCATGAGCTCATGGGGCGGGGTAAGTTGGCGGGCCCCCGATCTCCGGTGGAGCCGCGGCAGGTGCATGGTGCAGCCCTGGGCCTGGCGCCTCTGTAATCTTCCTCCTGGCCCTGTCCTCTTCCAGGGAGGCGGCTCTTCCAACCAGCCAGTGTGGTCTGGTCCAAATCAGTCCCCAGACTCCAACAAAGGTGGAAGCCTGGCTCATGCCATGGCACGAAGACTTGAGGTCAGACTTCAGGAAGGACTTTCTACACAAGAGATGGGATGCTGGGATAAGGGAAGGAGGAGTTATATATAAGGACACATGGTTATAATAAGTGCAGCACTCCTCATTGAGGGCTTATTCTGTATTCTGTTCTGTGCTAAGTGCTTTGTAAGCAGTTCTCTTGTAATCT
Source organism: Craseonycteris thonglongyai (assembly GCA_004027555.1). Lineage (NCBI taxonomy): Eukaryota > Metazoa > Chordata > Mammalia > Chiroptera > Craseonycteridae > Craseonycteris > Craseonycteris thonglongyai. The sequence goes on from PVKE010011032.1 coordinate 30,119, forward strand.
TCACCATGACCTTGTAGAACATGGAAACTCAGGCCAAGGTTTCACAGCCAGTAAGCAGAGGAGCTGGCACTCTTGTACCCGACTCCGGCTCTGGGATAAATCTTGAGGTCCAGAGGAGGACCACAGGAGGACCCTGAGGGAGCCCAAGTGCTCACTCATGCCTTCATTTAGCACTCTGTGGTGAACAAGGCAGGGTTTCTCAGACCAAGGGTTGGAGATCAAGTGGGTAGAAATGATAAGAGGTGAGTTCACGTGCCAGAAGGTGGAGGTCAAGGTGGTTGGGCTCATTTCTGTTTGGTACATCTTGAGTCAGAAAGGAAGCAAGTGCATCAGGACTGCAGCAAGAGGGGGCAAGGTGGGATGGCGAGACCTTCAGACATCCGGGGCTGCAGGTCATGGTCATGTGAAGGGCATGTTCTCTGGAGAGGGAGAGCAGTACGAAGGGCTCAGTGGGGAGGTGGGGAGATGGATGATTTGATCCGGGGGTCTTTGTGCAGGTCTGTGTGTGTGTGCATGTGTGTGTGTTTGTGTATGTGTGTACACACATGCATGTGTCCACAGTCTCCAATAATGCACATTCTGCCCCCATCTGGCTCTGAGCCCTCCAGCCATGTCTCTCGTCCTGTAGGCACCCAAGGGAGGGTGTCCGCTTAGCTCTCTATTTGGGTGCGGGGTTGTCTTGATTAGGGACCATTCTTGTGCCCCACTTGTTCTCTAATTTTGCAGACCACTTATTTTAGTCCTAACCCCCACTCCTTACTCCCAGGAGGTTTCTTCCACTCTTTCTCTAAGGACCCCCATTCCTTTCCCCTTTCCTGAGGATGAACTGGGTCTAGCATTTTAGCTAGGGGTGGGCTTATCTTGTTCCTTCCCCTTGAGCCCACAGTTCCATCTTGGCTCATTCACCCCTGTGTTCCAGCTTCCACAGGACTCGACCCACCGTAGTGAGTCCCCACATGCTTATAGCACAGATGCGTGGAGAAGAGGGATGCACAGACGACTCCCAGTGTGTAACTGGGGCCAGCCCTCGGGCATGCCCTGTCATGTGTGCCCTGTCAGGTGTTGGCTGCTGGCCCCTGTGTGCTCTTGGTATACACGTCTGTGCCTATGAGTCTGGAGTCAGATCTTGTGTTTCAAGACACAGTGGCAACACACTAGAATCCTAGGATGTTAGGAGCGGGTGGGATTCCAGATCCCATCAAGACTCCTGGCCTTCACTTATAGGCAAGGCATGTGCCAGAGAGGAGAGGACTTTGCCCAAGATCACACCGTATTTGGGCGGACACTGACCTGCCTCCACTTTGGAGCCTACCTGATTTCTCTCTATCTTCTTCTGTACCATTAGCAGCATGCCTTGCTTATTTCCATTCCCTAATTGTCTGTAACACAAATTAATGCTTTATTACTTGATGCTCTAACGACCTGAGTTCTAATCGGGCTCAATTGCTTCCTGGCAGCTGCGTGACCTTGGGCTAATTACTTAACATTCTTAAGCCTCTGTTTTCTCATCTGTAAAATGGGGCAGGCGTTCAAGCCTGATGAACAGAAGCTAAGCTCAGAGGGCTGGATTTGCAGAATGAATGGCAAGATTGAGGCGTGGTGTGTGGGGGTGGGCGTGGCAGTGGAAGGGCAGGCAGGGGCCAGAGTGCAGAGAGCCTCAGCCGGCAGAGGTTATTCGGTCCGCAGTGGGGAGCCCTCATGGCATTTTTGGAGAGAAGTAACAACACCCCACCTAGAGTTTGAGGGGCCATGGCATGGGGTAGAAAGGGCACAGGGTTTGGTGTGAGCAGATCTGGGCCTGCATTTCAGCTCTGCCCCTGGTGAACTGTGTGATGCTGCACAGATTGCTAGATCTGTCTGAACTTCCTTTTTTGATCCACAAAATGAGATTACACCTACCCACGGATTTAGGGGAAGGATGAATTGCAAACACCTCTATAAATTGCTTAGCTTGGAGTCTTGTACTTAGTGAGTACTTAATGAGGGGTAGCCATTATTCCTGTGTTGCTTTTGTCATCCAAGAACACATGTTCACCTGCTTCCTGGCCTAGCTATGCCCCTGGGTCTGTCTGGGCCTTGAGTGACAGGCTCATTCCTCACTTTCCAGCTTGGAGAGGTTCCAGGGGCAGGGCCACATGCATTGTCTGCCTGAAGGAGCTGGGAAAGCTGTTGAGAAGAGAATGATGTCACCCTTTGGGGCCTTTATGAGGCTCTGCAGGCCTGTGGGCAGGCAGTGGGAGGGTTTCCAGGCCCTCTTGGCCAACTGTTGGTCTTACAGTGTCCCAGGAGATTAGGGGCTGTAGTGAGTGCTGTGTTGACAAGGTGCGCCCCCAAATTTCTAGCTGAGGCCCCAGGGGTAGTCCTTGGGGTCTCAGGTGCTGCGGTGAGTCTGCTACCATTTGTGAACCTCAAGAAGAAGGGAGTATGGGGGTGAGGGCTGAGGGAAAACTGGGCGCCAGCCACCCCACTCCTCCCTGAGTGTTTCCTAGGCCCACACTTGTGGAGAGGAGCCAGACACACCATCAATGAAATAGAGTCAAATAATTATTAGACAGTATTTATAAAACACCTTTGGGAGGACAGTGCCTGCGCCCTGCTCTGCCCTTGGGAGCCTTGGACTGGGACTGCAGCCTGGGCAGCGGCCCCTGGAGGTGAGGCTGGGAACTGCAGCTTCCTACCTCCTTCAGTTCTCCACTCCCTCCCTGTTCAGATCCTCTGTCCAGGCACACTGAGGGTCACACCTGCTTATCTAGGAGTGCGCATGAGTGTGTGAATGGTGTGTGGACACTTGGGCATAGCATAGAGTGCATGCATGCACGTGTGTGCCTGGTGTGGGTGTGTGATTAGAGTGTGTACATCCTGCCAGGTGTCCATGTCTGTGTGTGTGTGAGTGTAGAGTACACACGAGTATGTGAATGGCACGTGGGCTCTGCAGAGTTTGGCCCACATGTAAGCCCTTTGTGTGCCTGTGTGTACACACAAGAGCATGTGTGATAGTGGAGAGGCACATGGACTGGATACCTAGGAGCGTAAGGACTCTGGGCACGGGGACAGCATGGTGACGTGGTTGTGTGTGTGTGTGTGAGTGAGGGGGCTGTGAGTGTGTGCTCGGGGCTGCTCTCACCGCCTGTGTGTACATACGTGTTTTCGCTAAGTGTGGGGAATAGGAGAGCCCCAGGAGGGTGGCCGTTGGGTCTGTAGTGCTGTTGCCATGTGTGAGTAGCATGGAGGGCCTAGGGGGAACTGTCTTCGTGCACGTGTGGAGATGAGTCCTTCTAGGCCAGGGGTGGGGCTGGGCTGAAAGTGGAAGTAGATGGTGATTTATAAGCTTCTAAAGAGATGCCTCAGCCCCCAGTTGGGCCCCAGACACAGTGAGTCCCACGGGTCACTCAGGCATGACATCAGCCAGGCACCTGTAATCACAGGAATGAACGGAGGCTGCCTCTCCCACCTGCCCACCCACTGCCCAACAGATGGCCCAGTCCCAACCGGAGACCCCTCCCTGGCCACTGCGGCAGCATGCCAGCAGGCAGCGGGGCACCTGTGTCTGGCTTGGTGGACTTGGGCTCCGGTGCCCCCTTTCCCAGCTAAGCCTGGCTTCTCCAGGAGAGCTGAATGGGTCCCCTGTGGGCTGCCCCCCAGGACTGAGCAGCCACAAAGCAGAGGGCAGGAAGCCCTTGATAAACGCTGGCAGGAGGAATGAATGAACAAGTGGTGGCTCCCAGGGGTAGTGCTGTCTGGCCCCAGGGAGGTCCCGGGGGTAAGTGAGTAGCTCTACTTGGTGCCGGGACATTGGCCTTTGAATTCACCTCTGCATGATGCTTTCTGAATTTCACTTTCCTCCTTTCTAACAAAGAGCAGAAATCCCCCCCAGGGTCCCTATACCAATGAAATGTGTCAGGGTGCCTGGTGCCTGGTGCCAGGTGCTTAGGGAGAGACAGGTGTCTTTTCCCTGAGAGCTGTCAGCTGCCCTGAGCCCATTTCACAGCTACCCGGAGACCAGCTATGAGTCAGCCACTGCCGTCCAGCAGGAGTCCTCAGGCTTCATTCTGGAAGTCTGAGTCAGGTCAGGGAGGAGGGAGGTCACACTAGAGTCAGATGCTGGACCCAGGTAGGAGCAGACATGTCACCTTATCAAGACACCTGATGGCAGTAGCCAATAACTGGATCTCAGGAGCTGGGAAAACCCTCAGGTCTGTGGGCCAAAGGTACTATTGACACAGGCTCTGTGGTATGTAGATGTTTCACAGCCTGAAAAGGCCCAGGGAAGCCTTCGGAGGGTTTTATAGCTGCTGGGGCAGGACCCCTGGAGCTGAGGCTGGGCTCATGCTGGGACTGCCTCACCTCCCTCAGAGTCCCTGAATCCAGCTTGCCAGGCCCAGAGCCAATCTTAGTCCTGAGAGCCTCTCTTCTTTATCTAGATCCCAGCAGTCTCCAATCAGGACCCAGATGAGCTTTCTCCATCTGAGACGTGAAAATCCCTATCTTGAACTCCCCCTCCCACACCCCTGACTCTGGGCAGGGCCTCAGTCCTTGTCCAGTGCAGCAAACTGACCATTCAGCCCAAAGGACAGAGTCCATGGGTGCGTTGGGACAGGGTGGGGGTAGTTTAGCCACAGTACACATATCACCAAGGCTTGGCGTATTTGTAGGTGTCGTTGCTTCCCAGGAACTTACTGGTTTCTTAGGACAGATAACTAAACACACCATTCTAGACATTCACATCCACAATGGGATTTAGGATGGGGTGTCTCGGAGGGCCTTTGCCGGTAGAAAAATGGAGGGAAGTGGAGCTTACCTCTGTCACCCAGACACTCAGAAGAAGTCACTGAACACACACACACACACCCCACTCAGTGAGCACCTGCTGTGGGCGAGACCTTATTAGAAACTGGGAGGAAATGGATAAAAACGTGCGACACGAGGTTGACTTGGCATGGTCTTTGTCTTGCAGCAGCTCACAGTGGCTCAGAGGAGATACGTGTCCACAAATGTTCTTTTTCATTCTTGGAATCTGCAGAGCTATCTCAGGGAAAACATGAAACCTGTTAAAATGTGCAGGGTAGAAAAAAGGCGAGGGAAAGCTGCGATGGCTCAATGGGTTAAACGCTTGCTTTGAAGTCCCAGGGACTGAAAATCGAATCCTGGCCCCGGCCTGTGTGGACCCATGTACTGAACTGGGGAGTGCTTCCCCTGCGGGAAGCCCCCAGTTCGGTTCTCGCCCTCTGGTTCGGCCCCTGGCTTGAGGGCGTGTGCTTCCCATGTGGGAGGCCCCCAGCCCAGTTCCCTCCCTGTGCGCCCCCACCCACCTGTGTGGAATGAAACCATGTTGAAAACTGATGACGTACAACTATGGAGACTGCTCTGGGCCCTCCCCCTTCTCTCTGTCATCTCTGTCTCTCTCTGTCTGTCAAAATCAATAAAATAAATCTTAAAAAAATAGTAATAATATAAAGAAAAAAAGGGAACCTCATAAACCCTCAGTGACCAGCCCTTGGAACACTGGCTTCCAGGGCAGCCCTCTCCTGGTTCCACTGGCTGCTGCCCCCACAGGGCGCTGCCCGCTCCTGCTGGGGGCACCACACCAGGGAAATGGCACAGAGGTCCAAGGACAACAGAGCTCGGTGACTTTTTATGGAGTAAATACATGTTTATGCATCAACAATGTGACAACGCTGGAACTCAAAGGCAGTCTTTTCTTCTTCCTCTCCCTTTTTCTTCCCTGAGCCTCTTCTCCTTCTCTGGGCCTTGGGGCCTGAGGTTAGTGGGTGTTAGTGGGCTGTGGAAAGAGTCCGGGTTTGCCTGTCCTCCTACCCCAAGCCCCAGAGGCCGTAAGCTTCCGACCCCAGCACTGAGGTTCCTGCTGCAAGCTGTGGCCCCACGCTGCCACGCCAGCCCTCCCGGGCCCCGCCTCTGTCTGCTCCCCTGCACAGAGCTGTTTGCCCCGCCCATGGCTGGCTATCTGCCTCCGGCTGTCAGACCAACAGGTTTGACTGACCCAACTGGCTGCAGCCTTGTTTCTAGTGAGATAGAGAGTCAGAGCTTTGAGCCACAGCTGAAATAAACTTTTTGGACTTTATTTTCTTTTGAATCACTTCTAACTTATGGAAAAATGGCAAGAATAGAACCAAGAACTTTTTTCCTGGACCATTTAAGATTAAGTTGTTGATCTGATGTCCCCCCGCCCCCAATACTTTAATGTGTATTTCCTACAAACAAGGACATTGTCACTGAATCACATGATAGCCATCAAAAGCAGGAGATTCATATTGATACATGACAGCCATCTAATCCTCAGACCCGATCCCAGTTTTATCAGTTGTCTCAATAATGTTCTTTATAGCAAAAGGATCCAGGTCAGAACCCTGGGTTATTGCATTTGGTGGTTGTGTTTTCTTCGGTTGCCTACGGTTTGGAACCATTCCTCTTGATTTTCATGACCTTGACACTTTGGAGGACTATAAGCCAGTTGTTTTGCAGTGTGTTCCTCAATTTGGGTTTATCTGATATTTCCTCATGCTTAGATTCAGGCTATGGATTTTTGGTGGGAATTCCACAGAAGTGGTGCTGTGTTTTTCCCACTGCACCCTGTCACACAGTGCGCGACTTCAATGTGTCCCATCACTGATGATGATATAAAAGCTTCAGTGACTTAGGATGGTGTCTGCCACGTGTCTCCATTGTAAATTACTTTTTCCTCTTTGGTACTAAAAATGCACTTTGTGGAGAGATAATTGAGACCACGTAAATAGCCAATCCTCGTCAAACGTTCTCTCACTGATTTTAGCCTATCTGATGTTGCTTGGCTTAATTTTTGCTGTAATGGCTGCCAAATCCTCAATTACTTCTACATTCATTAGGTGACATTTTCTGGATAGGAAACCCCCTTTCTTTTCTCCACATTTATTCAGTCATTTATTTATTTATATTATGGCAACTCATTTTGTTTTTATTCCACACCTTTTGTTTATTTTGATGCTCGGCTGTCCCAGCCGGTGGCTGGTGGCTGGTGGCTGCCCCTTCAAGCCGGCTTCTGTGTCCGTTTGAAGCACCCTCTCCATTCTTTAAGCACCTCCTGACTTTCTGGAACAAGATGGTCCTGGCTCATATTGTGACTTCTCTGTTCCCGCCCTGGAATTAGCCATTTCCTCAAAGAAGCCTAGTTCTTTTACAGGACATGTAGAAACCAAGATCTCAGCACTAGGTATGTTCATAGCTTTCGAAATGTCAGTGATTTTTTAGTTCTTAAACCAGGAACAGAATGGTGCCTTTAAACTTTAACATTCTAGGCCAGTGATCCTAAAACCTGTACACAGTGGACAATGTGGAAAAAATTAGACTTTTAATAGCAATATATGATATATTTATTGAGTACACATAACATTTTATAGAATCTAAGATATTACCACTGGAGAGAGAATATATATGAGGAAGAACCCCCAAATCCCCACAATTTATTTATAAAAAATTGTGTATTTATTCTTATATGTTTAAACTTCAGTTACTTTCAAAGTATTGTCTGTTTGATGTGATACACCTATTGAGATGCTTTTCCTGCTACTCAAAACAGTTTCTGAACTTGTCGATTTTGATGCCTTTTACTGCTTCTGCTGTCTTTTATTTTACATCTTCTACATTGGCAAATGTTTCCCTTTGAGGACTTTTTTTTCATCCAGGTAAACAAACAAAAATAAGTTTCTTCGGGAGAGATGGGGTGAATAGGGAGGGTGGGGCATGCCCCACGCACAGTATGGGCAGGTGTGTTGTCACGCCACACATTGTTCATGTAAATCACCCATCTTGAAATGGGCACATGCACTGAAAGCATCTCATAACACCAGCTGGTACACTGATGCAGATGGGCTCCTAGAACACTGACCTAGCGGCGCTACAAGGGGCCAGCCCTCCAGAAGATACTTTTGTTTTTTGGGGGGTCCCCCATCATACGTACGAGTATACCTATATGTGTATATGTATACACACAATTTAACTCTGTATTTTATCTGTCGTTCTATGTTGAACTCCATCAGTCTATTCTTATACCTTTAATACCAGTCCTTACTCCACAAAGTTCATTTGCGTTTCTCCTCCCATCGTCCCCATGTGTAATACAATCTTCCTTTCAGTCACTGTCCCCAGTGTTGGGACAAGCAACTCCATGCCACACAGTGCCCTGGCATGGATGCTGCTTTCCTAAGCTTCGTTGAATAGCTTTGGAACTGAATTATGCAGGAAGGCAAGCTGGGAGGTAGGCAGGCAAGGCAATATTTTTGAGTTTTATTAACCAATTAATAATTATTTTTCCTGATCTTTGGGAGGTTTTACTCAAAATTTGTTTCTGAAAATGATATATGTTTTGCCATTATTAAAGTCCCAAATGATGTGATTAATATTTGAAAACCAGAGAGAGAAAGTCATCCATAATTTTACCACTTGAGTACCACTTGTTCAGTGTTTTAGTGTATTTCCTTTTAGTTTCCACCCAGTATATCTGTTTTCTTTGAAATATAATTATAGTGTTAATGTTGCTATACTTTTCCAACCTGACCATTTACTTGAGGCAACAATAAAAACATCCACTACTTATAAAATACTTAGTACAAGCCAGGCTCTATAATAGGTCGTTTTCTCTTTCTCATTTAAGCCTTAACATAATATCGCAAAGTAGGTATTTTCCTGATGTTAGAGATAAACTGAAGCTCAGGGAAGCTGTCCAAAGTTGTTCTTCAAGTAAGTGGGAGAGCTAGGCCTGGAATCCACGTATCTCTGACTCCAAAGTCTGGTTTGTTGTCCACACTCCCACAAGATAGTATCTTTCCCGTAACACAACACTAGTTCCATAACTCTGATTTTAAACAGGCATATTACACTAACAAGGGTCTGTTTCATAACTACTCAAATACGCTCTCTCTCAACAACTCCATGATGAACATCTATCTTCATGGATAATGGTTTTCACTAATTGTTTTCTGAAGGGTTGCCTTAATTTGAATGCCACACTCAAACACCATTGGCATCTTATTATTTAAAAAACAACCAGCACTTTAATGGGCAAAAGTATTTTGATTTAATTTAATAGCACATAGTTGAATACAAGTTATGTTTTATTTAAGAAACATTTAAAGGTTTTCTGCTGTATATACCAGGAATGATGGCAAGAATGGAAGATACAAAGTTATTTTTATTGTATAACTCAGCCGGAAATCCCACACCAAGTCACCTCAATTCAACCTATAACTAATTTGGTTGTTTTGGGGGCTGTGCTGTTGAGGCCTTCATTGAAAAGCCGACAGTGAAGTGGGCGCAAATACTGGGACAATAGGCTCATTTAGTCAGCTCAGGAAAAATGCGATGTGGGGGTGGATGGGATTCCCAGTTGCAGTTATCCTGTCTTAGCTTCAAACCCTGACTTACATTTGTAATGTGGAGTTGGACTGGGCCTTGCCAGCTGGCTCCGTTAGAATCTGCCAATAGGGGGCGCTACAGGGAGCCTGCCAGGTGTTGCCACTCCTCTCAGTTTCTAAGTTTCAGTCATTCCAACCTCTTCCCTTTGTTCCCTCAGCTCCAGTGACAGCAGCTACTTGGTCAGCTCCACGATCACTTAGGGTTCTCTTTTTACCCTTTCAACTTCCCAGTAACAACTCTACCGAGTTAACAATTCTCTACATTGAATCCTTTCTGCAAATAACCTGCGGGACTATTGTCTCCTTATTGAAATCTGACTGACAAAGGGTGGGCGGGCCTTGAGCCACACAGACAGAGGCCCTTGCAGTGCCTGCCGGCTTCCTTCTGTGTTCAGTGCACACAGAGATAGAGGAAGGGGTAGCGCCTAGTCAGTGGGCGGGCCCTGCAAAGCTGGCTGAGGGAAAGCCGCCTCTTCCAGAGCATTCTGGCTCTCGCTTGTCGGGTCTCAAATAGGAAGTGTCTAGCTGGGCTGAGGAAGTGTTCACTAGAGAAATCTCAGCTAGAACATTTGTCAGCTGTATGTTCCCGGAAGCCCAGGACATTCCCTGAAGATGGGCATTCTGTTTAAAATAGTCCGTCTTCATAAATCCATATACCAGTACATAGTTTGCTGTTTCATGGCCATAGAACAACGTTCATTTCAACTCTATTCAACAAACATTAGTGAGCCTTTATTGAGAGCCAGATGCTGTGCCCAACAGCAGGGATTCCAAGACAGAGTCACCAGTCCAAAGATCCCACGGTCTCCCTCAGGGAGACCTCAGGTAAAGAAGTAAAGGCGTCCAGCTAAATCGGGCAGATTGAACACACATATTGAACTCTGCTTCCTCTGAAACTCACAAAAACTACAGTCATGTTTGTTTATATACAAATACAGTCAGTTAGTTGTTTTGAAAATCATGGGACAATGTGAGCACAATATGCACTTCTTTGCTTACACACAATTTTGTCTGTGAAGAACTGACTGGATGAATACAAAACACTGCACCATTCTAACTGAGCCATGTAGGACCACACAAAACACACAGCTCAAACATCTACCAGCTGCCTCGGTTCACTGCCCACACTTTCTGTGAGATTTCTGTGGGATTTCAGGTAAGCCCCACCATCACTCCACAATGACTCAGGAGCTGTAACCCATCTGATGCCCAAGTCCACAAGCAAACTGTCTTTTTTTCCAGAGAAAGTGCCCTATCTACTATAGTCAATGTATTTTCTGATTTAAAAATTTTAAAAATTTAATTATAGTTGACATAATATTATATTAGTTTCAGTTATACAAACTAGTGATTAAGACATTTTGTTATGTATTTATTAACCATGTAATATGTGTAAAACTGTGCTACTGCTTTTATTAGGTTCCTATCTTATTTATTTATTTATTTATTTTATTGTTAAATTTAATGGGGTGACATTGGTTGGTAACAGTTAGATAGTTTCCAGATGCACAAGTCCACATCACATCACCCATGCATAGCACTGTGTGCCCACCACCCAGAATCAGCTCCCCCCCACCATATATCCAGTGCCCACTCCCACCTCCCCCCACAACTCTCCTTCCCCCCTCCTCACCCCTCTCCAGGTAACCACCAAACCATTGAGTGTGTCCATAATGCTGGTGCCCTCTCCCGCCTCCCCTCCCTCTCTCCCTCCCCCCTCCTCCCCTTCCCTCAGGCAATCACCA